>PVJC01008289.1:0-48766 GCA_004026665.1 Murina feae | reverse complement strand
TTAAAAAATCAAATAGAGCCCTGACCGGTTTGGCTCAGTGGAAAGAGCGTAGGCCTGCGGACAGAAAGGTCCCGGGTTCAATTCCAGTCAAGGGCATGTACCTTGGTTGCGGGCACATCCCCAATAGGAGGTGTGCAGGAGGCAGCTGATCAATGTTTCTCTCTCATCAATGTTTCTAACTCTCTATACCTCTCCCTTCTTCTCTGTAAAAAATCAATAAAATTTATTTTTAAAAAATCAAATAGAAATTCTGTAGGTGAAACATACCATAACTGAAATGAAAAATCTATTATAGGCATCAACTGTAGATCTGAACTGGCAAAATAAAAAGTCAGTGAACTTTTAAGGCACATCAATTAAGATTATGAAGTCTAAAGAACAGAAAAAAAGAATAAACAAAATTAAACAGAGCTTCAGAGAAATGTAGGATACCATTAAGTATACCAATATACAAGCAATATGAATGCCACAAAGAGAGACATAAAAATGAGCAGAGGGGGTGAGGAATCTAAGAAATAATAGCTAAACTATCCTTTAAAAATGCAGGTGCCCCTTCTCACAACTCTTGTTGAACAATATACTAGAATTTCTAGCTAATGCAATAAGAAAATATAAATAAAAGATATACAGACTATAAAGAAATGAAATATGTCTGCAGATTAAATGATCGTCTTTGAAGAAAGTCCTAAAAAATTGACCAAAAAAATCCTAAAACTAATAAGTGAATATAGAAAGCTTAAAGGATGCAAGGTTAATATAAAAAGACAATTGTTTCCTGAAAACCATCAATAAACAAGTGAAATTTGATATTAAAAACATATCACCATTTATATTAATACATCCCTCAAAATCAAATATTTTGTTATAAATCTATAGAACTCTGATAGAAATAAAAGATCTGAATTAAATAGAAAAATAGTCCAAGCTCATAGATATGAAAAGAGTAAAGGGAAGGTCAAATATCATAGGCATGTCATTTGGGCAGCTTCCCCAGGAAGCTACAACTTTGCATTTCCCAGGAGTCCAACAGAGGGAAGATAGAAGCACGCCCAGTAATGTTGGGGTGGCACAGGGAAGGCACTTTTCTGTCAGTCACACCTGGGAATAGTTCACTGGCCAGAAGAGGCATGGACACTGCAAGCACAAGAGGTTTAAGATATTTAATTCTCTGAACAAAGAAGTTCACTCTCTCGGCTCTCTTGGGACTCTTGTTACAGAGGACGTGCCCTATTTGCTCCTCTACATTCCCCCACATGGCCATGGCCATGTGAACACCACACACAGTGGACTTAGACTGCAACAA
Organism: Murina feae; assembly: GCA_004026665.1. Classification (NCBI taxonomy): domain Eukaryota; kingdom Metazoa; phylum Chordata; class Mammalia; order Chiroptera; family Vespertilionidae; genus Murina; species Murina feae. Next base: position 47,463 of record PVJC01008289.1, on the reverse strand, counting down.
GCCTGATGCTGAACTGGACGTAGCTGCAATATGGGACAAAACTCTGGACACTGGCTTTGCTTCTAGCGCTACTGAAACCCCAGCTACACTCCCATAATTGGACTAAGGGAAAGTTCACTTCCAATTGAACTTTGGAAACCCTGGGATGTAATTCCATGCAAATAAAAATCACTCATCCTCCCATCTGAGTCTCAGAAAATTTTTTTTCAAGGTGTCATAAGAATTGCACCCCCAGTACCCAGTGTTGAAAAGGATAACCCAGCTTCACCAATAGCAATAGAAGACTCAATAGTCTTAAGATGTCAGTTCTTCCCAAATTTATCTATAGATTCAATGCAAACCCTATAAATATCACAAATAAATTAGTTCGTGCAAACTAATTCTAAATTTTACATAGAGAGACAAAAGACCCAGAATAGCAACCATTATAATAAAAAACAAGGTCAGCCCTAGCCAGTTTGGCTCAGTGGAAAGAGCATCGACCTGCAGACTGAAGGGTCTCAGGTTCAATTCCAGTCAAGGGCACATACCTCACTTGCAGGCTTCTCCCCGGTCCAGGCTCTGGCTGGGGCATGTGCAGGAGGCAACCAATCAATGTGTTTTTCTCACATTGATGTTTCTCTCTTTCTTTCCCTCTCTTCCACTATCTCTAAAAATCAATGCAAAAATATCCTCAGGTGAATATAAAAAACAAAATTAAATAAATAGAAAAACAAAGTCAGAGGACTAATACTACCCAACTTTAAGACATTTTATAAATTTATAGTAATCAAGAACTGTTGTATTAATGAAATACATAGACAAATGGATCAATGGAACATAACAGAGAGCCTATAAATAGACTGACACAAACCCATTTCACTACATTTTGACAAAGAAGAAAAGGTTACCCAAAGGAGAAATGAGTGCTGAAACCACTAGACATACATACAAAAAAAAAAAAGAATATAGACACTGACCTTACTCATTTGACAAATAGCACAATATGGATGGTAGATTGAAATGTAAAACACAAAGCTATAAAACTTTTACAATATAAAAGAAAATCTAGGTGATCTTGAGTCTGGCAATGAGTTTTTAGATATACCAAAAGCACAATTAGTAAGAGGGAAATTATTAATTTAGACTTTATTAAAATTTAAAACTTCTACTGTTTAATACATTTTTAAGAGGATGAGGAGACAAGTGACAAACTGGAAGAAAATTTTTGAAAAACGTATCTGATAAAGGACCTGAATCTAAAATATACAAAAAAAACCAAACCTCTTAAAATTCAACACTCAGAAAACAATCCAATTAAAAAGTGGACCACCTGACTTGCAGTGATTGAGCATTGACCTATGAACCAGGAGATCACGGCTCTACTCCTGGTCAGGGCACATGTCTGGGTTGCGGGCTCCATCCCCAGTGGGGGGCATGAAGGAGGCAGCCAATCAATGATTCTCTCTCACCACAGATATTTCCATCTCTCTTCTCCCTTCCTTGCTGAAATCAATAAAAATATTTTTTAAAAAAAGTAGACTAAAGAACTTAGACACTTCAAAGAAGACATACAGATAGAAAATAAGCCCATAAAAATGTTCAACATTACATGTAATTAGGGAGTTTTATATTATAAATGATGGGATAGCATTACATACCTATTAGAATGGCAAACCTCAAACCACATAGGATGACCCCTAATGTAAACTGTGGACTTTAGTTAATAATGATATATCAATATTGATTCATCAATTGTAAAAAAAAATGTATAATACCAATGCAAGGTGTTAATAATAAAGGAAACTGAACTAGAAGTATATGAAACTTTGTGCTTTCTGTTCAATTTTTCCTATAAACCTAAAACTGCTCTAAAAATAAAATCTATTTATTTTAATTTTTTTAAATTAAGGTACAATATATACGCTTTCAAGTAAACAAAGACAAAATTTGTTGCCAACACATGTCTTATAAGAAATACAAAAGAAAGTTTATTCCAAACAGAAAGAACATTAAATGAAAATTCAAATCCATACCAAGAAATAAGAATCACCAGAAAAAGATTATACATAGGTAAATTGACTATAAAAAATATCCTCATTTGTCCTTTCAATTTTACTTAAAATATTTAAAGTTACATAAAAATAATTATAAAACTGTGTAAACACTTTGCATACTTAACAATAATAGCACAAAGGAAGGGAATAAAACTATCTTAAAGCAAATTTCTATATTTAAACAGAATTTGAGATAAATGTAAATTAAAATACAATATAGTAAAAATTGGGAGTTAGCTAAAGCAGTTCTGAGAGGGGAAATTTATACTATAAACAATCTATATTACAAAAAAATAAAGATTTCAAATTAATCATCTAATGGTCTACCAAAACACACTGGAAAAAAGAAAGAAATTAAACTATATCAAACAAAGGAAAGGAATAAATATTACAGAGGAAATTATTGAATTACATAATAGAAAAAGAATAGAGAAAAAGCAAGACCAAAAGTTACCTCTTTGAAAGAATCAATAAATTGATAAATACTTTGCTGGATTTACCAAGAATAAAAATAAAAGACTCAAATTAATAAATCATGAATTAAGAAGGAACATGACTATAAAATGTACATAAGTAAAAAATAATTATAGGGAAATACTATAGATAACTATGTCAACAAGCTACTTAGATGAAATGAATAATTTTCTTAAAAGACTCAAAGTATCAAAATATCAAAGACCATATATGGCTTCATTGACAAATAACACTAAACATTTAATGAAGAATTAACACTGATCCCTTTTCAAACTCTCCAAAAAAAAATTTTTTTGAAGAAGAGGGAACCCTTTGTAAAACTCATTTTACAAAGCTAGCACTACCCTAGTACCAAAGCAGAGAAGGACACTGACTACAGAAAATAGAACTATAGACCAATATCCATGATGAACATAGATGTAAAAATTCTCAAAAAAAGTATAAGCAAACTGAATTCAACAACACATTAATGTGGATAAAAGGAAACCTTTGCCCTGTTGGTAACATCGCAAATGGTTGAGCCACAATGGAAAACAATAGGATGTTTTTCAAAATTTTAAATGTAGAACACATGATTCAACAACTCCACTCATGAGTATATAACCACAGGAAAATAAAAACAGGATATAAAAGTGATATAAGCACTCTCATGTTTACTTCAGCATTATTCATAACAGCGAACATATGGAAACAACCTAAGTGTCTGCCAACAGATGACTAGATAAAGAAGATATGGTGTATATCTATAATAATAAAAGCATAATATGCTAATTAGACTGGACAGCTGAACAACCTTCCGGACACCCTTCCCGACATCCTTCCCGATGACCTTCCAGATGAAGCCGGGGCTGTGAGGGCTGAGGCAAGCTACCAAGGCTGCGAGGGCCAAACCCCTTGCACAAATTTCGTGTATCGGGCCTCTAGCATGTGTGGAATTCTATTCTGTTATATAAAATGGAATTCTATTCTGTTATATAAAAAAAAGAAATCCTGTTACTTGCAACAACATGGATGGGCCTTAAGGGCATTATGCTAGTAAGATAAGTAAGACAGAGAAAGACAAACACTGAATGATATCACTTAATGTGGAATTTTAAAAAGCCAAGGTTATAAAAAATAGTAGAGTAGTTGTTTCCAGTATCTAGGGACTGGGGGGATTGAAGAAATGTTGTATAAGGAAACAGACTTACAACTATTAGATGAATAAGTCCTGGGGATCTAATGCACAGCCTAGTAATTATAGACAGCAATACCATATTATAAACCTCAAAGGTGATAAGAGGCTAGATCTCACTTGTTCCCACCTCAAAAAGAAAATAATAATTATATTATACACGAAATTCATGCACTGGGCAGGGGGGAGGGGGCTCAGCCAAGCCAGCCTTCTCTCACATATTGGGAGCCCTCAGTGGGTGTCCTAATGACAGTTTAGGCCCGCTCCCTGATCCTCTTGGGGAGTGGGCCTAAGCCACAGTCTGGCCTCCCTTTGTGGGAGGCGACCAGGCTAATCAGAAGAAGCCACCAGCCCTATCACCCTGCTGCTGCCAGTCACTGTAGCCACCAAGGTGTTTTCATCAACATGGACTCCAGTCCCTTCACCATGAAGAAATGACAACTTTCTTTAGGCATTTTCAAGATGTGTCTTTCATAGGATATGACATTTCTTTCTTTCTTTTTTATCCTCACCTGAGGATAGGTTGCCATTGATTTTTAGAGAATATGGAAGAGAAGGTAAAAACAGAGAGAAACATCAAAGTGAGAGGAACACTTTGATTGGTTGCCTCCTGCACATGCCCTGACCTGGGCCCTGGCCAGGGAGGAGCCTGAAACCTAGGTACATGCCCTTGGTCAGAATTGAACCCAGACCCTGCAGTCGGCAGGCTGAGGCATTATGCACTGACCCAAACTGGCTAGGGCAGGATATGACATTTCTTAGCCCTCTAGCAGTGGACCTTAATTTTTTTTTCTCCAGGAGTGTGGTGGAAAAACACTAGATTACCTTTAGGGATTCTTATTACCCAAGTTACTAAGAATATTACCAGTGACATACAGGGAGCTTAGGCAATGAACGGTAAGAAAAGGTGTTTCCTCTGTAGTTCACTCTAATTACTGGCTCCATCCCTGTCCCTCCAATATCAACTCCACACCTGCCCAGGCCTGTAACCTCTGCCTGAGGCTGAAGGCCTGGGCAGGGGACCCCTCTGATTGCCCCTCTGATTGCCGGCTTCACAGAGCCCAGGCCTCTGCAATCACCAACTCTGATTCTGCCCTCTGCCATCACTGGATCTGCCCTTGCCCCACTGGCAGCCTCTGGCCAGGGCTGCAGGCCTGGGCAGGGAACCACCAGGCCCCTTCTTTGCTGGCTCCACCGGTGCCCAGACCCCTGTGATCACAGGCTCCCCCCTCCTTCCCCTCCAATTGCTGGCTCTGCAGAACCCAGGCCCCTGCAATTTCCAGCCTTGCTCAGGCCTTATGCCTGGGTAGGGCACCCTCATACTCCTCCAATCACCGGCTCTACCCCTGACCCCTCTGATCACCGGCTCCAACCATGCCCATTCCTGAGGCCTCTGGTGAAGGCTTCTGGCCTGGGCAGGGTACCCCAGCCCCCTCTGATCACCTGTTCCGCCCCTCGGGCCCCCTGCCTCCCCTGCCACCTGCCTGGCTAACAGGTCTGATCACTTCAGTGGCAGGGCTGAGCCGGACTGGGTGTCGCCATCTTGTGGCTATGGGGGTGGCCATCTTGTGGCCATGGGGGCAACCATCTTTGTCATGGAGTGACACCTAATTTGCATATTACTCTTTTATTAGATAGGGTGATAGAGGAATTATCACTGTGTGGTAATCGTATGGCAATATATAAATGTATCAAATCAACAATTTGTACATCTTAAATTTATACAATGTTACATGTTAATTATAACTCAAAAGTAAATTTAAAGGAAAGTGAAAAAATAACTTACAGAATGCAAATACTTGTAAATCATATATTTGATGAGGGACTTATACCCAGAATATACAAAAAAAAAACAACACACAACTCAATAAAATGACAAGTAATTCAATGTAAAATTGAAAAGAGATATGAATAAACAGTTCTATAAAGAATGCATACCAATGGCCAATAAGCATATGAAAACATGTTCAACATTATTTATTATTAGGAAAACACAAATGAAAACCACAGTGATATACCACTCATACCTACTACAATGGCTAAAACCAAAAGGATAGATAGCAAGTGTTAACAAGTATGTGAGAAATTATAACCCTCACACATTGCTGGTAGCAATGTATAATGATGCAGTCACTTTGGAAAACAATTTGGCAGTTTCTTAAAATGTTAAGTATAGAGTTACCATATGTCCTAGCAATTCCGCTCCCAGGTATAAACCAAAGAGAAATTAAACACATCCAAACAAAAACATACACAAATGTTCATAGCACCAGTATTCATAATAGTCAAATGTGGAAACAACCCAAATGTCCATCAATAGGTAATCTAATCTAATAAAAGAGTAATATGCTAATTGTATCACTCCACTACATCCCAAGCCACGCCCACCAGCCAATCAGAGCAACCATGCAAATTATCCCAACCAAGATGGCAGCCAGCAGCCACAGAGCTAGAGCAAAGAAGAGGCTTCATTGCCCCGGTGATGGAGGAAGCTGCCTGCCTAGGCTGGCAGTGGCCTCTGCTCAAGGCAACAAAGTTTCAATTATAGAAGATAAATAAACCCCACATAACTGCTTCCAGCCAGCCTCGCTAGGAACTTGAGTCACTGGAGGCTGTGGCCAGCCTGCAAACAGCCATCAGCCCCCGCCACCCCAGGATGGCCACACCCTCATGAGGTGAGGGTTCCTGCTGGGGGGCTTGGCCAGCCTGCAAACAGCCCTCAGCCCCTCATCCAGGCTGGCCAGGAATCCCAGGGGGACCCCTACCCTGGTCTGGGACACCCTTTAGGACAAACCAGCTGGCCCCCACCCATGCACCAGGCCTCTGTTCTATATAATAAAAGGGTAATGTGCAAATTGACCCTAACAACAGAACCACTGGGAATGACTGGTCACTATGACACACACTGACCACCAGGGGGCAGACGCTCAATGCAGGAGCTGCCCCTGGTGGTCAGTGCACTCCCATACACGAAGCTCTGCTCAGCCACAAGCCAGGCTGACAGCTGCCAGTACAGTGGTGGTGGTGGTGGGAGCCTCTCCTGCCTCCTCAGCAGCGCTAAGATGTCCAACTGCAGCTTAGGTCTGCTTTCCACTGGCAAGTGGACATCCCCCAAGGGCTCCCAGGCTGCCAGAGGGATGTCTGACTGCCAGCTTAGGCCTGATCCCCTGGGGAGCAGGCCTAAGCTGGCAGGTAGACATCCCCCAAGGGATCCCAGACTGCAAGAGGGCACAGGCTGGGCTGAGGGACCCCCGAGTGCAGAAATTTTTGTGCACTGAGACTCTAGTTATATAAATAAAATGTGGTAGATCCATATAATGGCATACTAGGCAACAAAAGAAGTAAAGTACTGATCCATACTTCAATACTGATGAACCTTAAAAAAAGTATGTAAAGTGAAAGATATCAGCACATATGATCACATTTTATGATTCCATTTCTATGACATATCTAAGACAGGTAAATCTATAGACAGGAAGTATAGATTAGGATTGCTTCAGGCTGGGACAGTTGGGGAATGGGGAATGACTACTAATGTATATGGACTCCTTTATAGGGTGATATAAATATTCTAAAATTGATTGTGGTGATGGTTCCATGAGTGTATATAAAAAATTTAGTTTTACACTTTAAGTGGGTGAGTTATACCACATGTGAATTATATCTTCACAAAGCAATTTTTTAAAAACTTAAAAAATGGTAGTGTTAGGTTGGGTTCTACCAGAAGCAGACCCAAAATTAATGATTTGAGTACTAGTACTCTATTTAGAAGTTGACTCCAAGAAGTAGCAGCAGGAGACTGGGGAAGTGGGAAAGAAAACAGAAGGAAGCCTGTGTAGGGGACGATAATGAGCAAATTACCACTGGGAGCAAGTGAGGCTTGCTCCCCCTGGGACCTCGGGGAGGCTCTGGAAGAATCTTGTATTAGTTTTCCACTGCTGTGTTAACAAATTACTGCAAACATAGCTGCTTAAGATAATAGGCATTTATTATCTCATAGTTTCCATGGGTCATGAATCTGGGCACAGATTCCCTGGACTCTCTAATTAGGGTCTCACAAACAACATGCCAAACCAGCCTGCATTTCTTTCTGGAATTTTGGGTCCTCTCCAAGCTCACATGGCTGATGGCCGACTTTAGTTCCTTGAGATGACCCGCAGTTTCCTGCCATGCAGCCCTCTTACACATGCCAGCAGGAGAAGCTCTCACTGCAGTGAGAACGTGTCTGCTAAGAGGGTGTCTTATGTAACAGTCACACAGGCATTGCTATCCCAACATATTTGCCATATTATTGGGTAGAAGCAAGTACTAGGTTCTGCCCCTCCCCAACAGAAGGGGATCAGCCAAGGAAGAGCCTCATTGTGGGTTCCCAATTCAGAGCTGTGTCCCGCAGAGCAAAGAGATGGAGGTATTTATTCACCTACGCGATTCTCAGCTGCCATTGGTTGATGGATGCTCCTGGAGTCATTACTATCTAGCATTTCTGACCTGCTCCACATTGAGCAAACGAATGTACTGCTGTACCCAGGGGAAGCCCTGGAGTGGGAATCCCGTGTGCTTGAATGTTTGAGAATTGCCAGAGCCACGGGGAAGTCAGCTGGGCTCTAGGGTACCTGCTGCCCTGCCAGAAGGGAGAAGCCTCACAGATGTAAAAGAAAGGTGGAGGGACAACACACAAGTTCTAATATTTTAAGCACTCATTTTTCTTAAAGGGGCTTAAAATATTAGAATCAAATGAAAATGGTTAGGGCTACAGAGCATGAACATAATGTCCAAGCTGTCCAAGCATTCACCTGGCCGAGGGAGTCATAGATCATCCCCCACCCCAGGTCCCTGACCTTAAGCCCTGACCTTAAGCCCTGACCATGAACAGCAACAATGATGGATTATCCTGAAACTGCTTGCTCATCCATAGCCCCTGGCGCCAGCAATGCCTGGTGGGGGGGGGGGGGACTCCATACATTCCAAGGACCACTTCCTTCTACCAAACCCCACTCCTCCCTTACCTGCCCCAGGTCTTAAAAACGCAGCCCAGTTCGGTTCGGGTGCGGCTCCACCGGCCCCTCTCTCTTCCTGGGACCTGTGAACTCGCCCGTTTGCTCCCAATAAAGCCTGGCTAATTTTCCATTTGGCTCAATCTTTAATTCTTCGACGGCTTAATTAAACACATAATACTTGTAACATGTATGAAAGACATCATATAATGGTAATTACAAAAGAAGTTTCTTAGTTTATTTTTAAGTCAAAGGAAGTCACAATGAAAATACAAATCAGAAAACATTTACAACAGATTCCCAAGCTCCAGGCCCCAGCCAGGTTTTTGGCACAAGCCATTCCTCAGAGGTGCTGAACAAAAGTCATGGTACAAATGCCGCAGGGTCTCATAGAGGGAAAAGCAGGAGTCATAGAAGCCTTCGGGCTTCCCTGGACCTTGAAGGATGACATGGCGGTTCAATTCCGTATCCACGGTCTCTCAGTCTGTCCCATAATGCAGGGCATCCTCTTGTTCCCCAGTGTTGCTCTTTCTCTGAGATAACATTCAGGGGTGTTCAAAAGGAGAGTAATGAAGTCTAACCCGCACCCTTTGCAGTTGAATCCTCTCATAGTCACACCCCTCCCTGAGATGGGTATTAACAGGACATTTATGGCCAAGGCTGTGATTAAGACTGCATCCCTCTTCCTGCTGTACGTTGGTAAAAACAGGTACAATAGAGCAGCGCATGTGATGGGTAAAGATTCCTAAGTTTATGTCCTGGCTGTCCCAATTATAAACTGTGACCTAAAGTAACTCCTTTAACCACTTTGGCAAATACTTTTTGAATTTGAAATAAAGATACAGAATAGCACTGTCTGACAGAAGTTTGTCTGATAATGAAAATGTTCTCTACCTGTGCTATCCAATATGGTAACACTAGCCATTCGGGGCTATTGAGCAATTAGAATTGGGTAGTGTGATGCAAGAACTGAATGTTTTATTGATATTAATTCTAATTTAAATAGATACATGTGGCGAATGGCTACTGGACAGCACAGCTCAAGAGACACATGTGGGAGCCCCTTTCACGTCCCACGTGGTTCAGGGTATCTGTTCAGGGTTCGGGTTCTGGAGAAGGCCACACACAAAATGAAGAAAGACTAGAAAAGAATTAATTGGGGAAATGGGGGCCAGGTGGGAGTCTACCTCTAGGGGGAGGACTACGCTGCTCTGGCCTTGCTTATCCCTTTTATTGAGTTTGGGATACACCCATAGCCCTTAGGCAGGCAAGTTCCAGTAACACACAGACTACCTTATCAGTAAGGATTTACATGACTATCTGGTGGGGAAGTTGCTTCAACTACCATTGTCTCGACTAAACAGTGGGTGCACAGCCCTGAACCCTGCCAGGGCCTCAAGGGTCACTAGCCTTCTGGGTTCCTTGTCCACACCTCTCTGCTAGTGAAGACAATATGTGGCTTCCCACAGACACAGGCATGGGTACAGAGAATAATTATCTCCTTACTAATATGTAATCAATCAGTTATTCCATTTTGTTATTCATAGAGGTGCTATATGGATTAAATGAGAATACATGGAGAGAAGTTCAAACAATACCAGGCACATAGTAAGCACAAAATCAATGTTAGCTTATCTATTAATACTCTTGTGTAGCTGGCTGTTAAATTGTAATCACTAACTAACTTTTTATAGTTTGATAAGATAACAATAGATTTATGAAACTCTAAGCAATTATCTCCTTTGGTTTGATATTTGTTTTCCTGGGGAAAGGAAAACTGGGGTTTTGGAGTGTGGTAGAAAAAAATGGACCAATTTGTGAGAATTTAACGGCATATTCCCCCAATTTCAGACTACAATGCTGTCCTTTTATGGAATAGTTTCCATTTGTGACGGTGCTTTATTTAGTTTCAGCTCCATTTCCTCTGAGCCCTAACAGGGTCTCAGCCTCTGTTTCTGTGGCTCAATGGTTTTACAACCACCGAAAATAGCTCATTTTACCTCTTGTTAACGCCCTTCCGAGCAAGATGAGATGGCTAATTACATATGCCATTAACTGAATGCAATTCCAGCTAATTGACAAAAAGTATTATACGGCAGCGATTTTTGAAGAACAAAGCTGTATGAAATACAAGGCCGCACTTCCTAAGTTTATTTCCAGGAACAAAGAATTCCAAACATTTACTGTCTTCAGTTGTGAATTCAGCTGAGATCCATCCGTGCCTCTCATGTGGTGACCGGAACTAAGGGAGCTCCACCACTTAACGGAAAGTCACTGAGGGCCCCCGCTGCATGCAAGAAGCTCATCAGGCGTCATGGAGGAGACAGATGTGGCTAAGGCAGTCCCGGACCCTCAGGAGGCTTGCGTTCTCTTTTCTATCTATGCTGCTTCAGTGGCTCCCTTTGCCCTTACCATATCTGTAGCCAGCCTATCCTCTATCGTACTCTACACCCAGATTTCCCACTCAGTCTGATCCCCTTCTTCCTCTCTGCATCCTGTGCCTCAGCATCACAAAAGTACAACTGCTCTATTTAATCAGTGCACCCCTCAGCACATGTAAGAATGCCCCAACTGCCAACATCTGTTACCCTCCAGTCTCATCGAGGCACATAGAGGAAGCAGCCAGTCGACTGTCTTTCTCACATTGATGTTCTCTGTCTCTTCCTCCCTCCCTCTTTTTCTCCTTCCCTTTCTCTCTCCCCCTCCCTCCCTCTTTTTCTCCTTCCCTTTCTCTCTCCCCGCTCCCTCCCTTTCTCCTTCCCTTTCTCTCTTGCCCCTCCCTCCCTTCCACTCTCTAAAAAATATAAAATAAAGCTCGAATTTGGTCTCAATGTTCGCTAACATGTAATATCTAAAGGACCATTGAGGGCCTAACCTGTCTCAAAGCTTGGTTTCAACATAACAATAATTACTGTAAAACTGTCCCAAAAGAAGCTTCCCGACATAGTGGGAAGGAACATGACAAAGCACCTATTGCATGCAGGTCCCTGCAACAGTCTTGTAAAACATGGCGTTTGGGACTTACTTTGGTCATCCGTAAAACAGGGAACAAAAAATGTCACCGTCTCGTCTACAACTAGTAATTGGTCCTGGAGCAGTTTCCACACCTGATGACGCTAATCCCAAAAGCAGCCATTTCCTGTTCTAGTCAGACTTTCTTCCTCCTGCTGCTGCACAGGAAATGTCTGGTGCTGTCATTAAGTTTGTGACTTTGGACTTGTCACTAGAAATTAGTAACCTAAAGCGGGAGAAGAAATTAGTAACCTAAAGCAAATGTAGCTCAGCTCTTCCATTTCATAGGTAAGGAAACTGATTTCAAATAAGCTTAAAGAAAAGAGCTAAGAGCACGAGGCTTTGTTGATTTCTACTGATACGGAGAATTCCACTGATGGGCTTAGTGCCTCCACATAAACTTGGCTGTACCATTTGCTGAAATATCACTGTAAGAAAAAGAAACCAATTTAGAAGTTTGTCATTTTTTATTCTAAATACACCTCAGGTAAAAAAAATAAATAAATAAATAAGTAAATCTGCTAAAACTTGCCAGGAGATTCTTCTCTGGAGACTTTTAAATAAATGCCAAAGTCAATAGAGATAGCAAGTATCTTTAGTTGGGCTGAGATTGCTGCATTATTTATTATCTCATTATGTACCCACATATTTTAATGAGTTCATTTCTCCTGAGGGTACAAGGAAGAGGAGAAGGTCATGGGGAAAACAATGAGGAATGTGTTCATGCTGAATGGAACACAAAAATTTAATTTGGGGCATTTCTATCAGGTGGCCACTTCTTCATTGCCTTGGCACAGTAAGGAACAGAGAACACAGAATACAAAAGCACTCATTCCCCCCACCTTCATTTCTCTTGGAACATGGCTGGGAAATATTTTGTTTCATTTTACATTTGTGGTGTGTGTTTTTCAGCTAGTTAACTATTAAACATATTTCAGCTCCCTTGATAAAATCTTGAAGTAAAATCTTTATTTCAAATATTAGCTTCATATATATTTGAAGAAAATTTCTAGCAGTGGCTTTTTTTTTTCTGAATCATATTTATAGCTGCCTCCAAGACATTTGCTCAATTTCACTATCAGATTCGGACATATACCAAAGCTAACATTTTAAATTCACAGTTATTTGAATGCTACTTCTATTCTCCTAGTAATTTAGGTTCAAAACCTTGGCATCTTCTATCTATCTTTTCACATTTAGCTACCAAATACTATAGCTATTACTTGATTTTGTGTCTCTCTTTCTAAGCTTCTCACCCTACACAAACACACACAAAAAATAAATAAATAAAAACTCAAAATGAGGATTAGGGTGAACAAAAATGGATGAAAGTGGTTAAAAGACATAATAAAAAAAATTGTAACTATGTGAGATTATAGATATTAACTGAAATTTTATTGTGGTAATCACTTTGCAATATATTATGAATCAAAGCATGATGTGCATCTAAAACTAATTCAATGTTATATGCCAATTAGACCTCAATAAAGTTGGGGAGGGGGAATCAAATCTAGTGCATATCATAATGCCATGTACACAGTAACATCCCGTTTGATTTATTGGTGAACTTTATCCTATTTTGAAAAAGTTTTTAGGCCTATGTAAATATTATATATGCGAGTCAATATTTCTAAAGGCTCTTTGGTTTTGAGACACATTTAACTCGTTAAGCAAAACAAATTCATTGTAAAATCCCGAATTTGTTTCACAATCAGGATCCAAAAGACATTAGAACCTCCGGAGCATAGGTCATATAACAGCCTCATGATCTCAGCAGGAAAAAGCACTCTCAAAGGCATCTGTGAATTACTTAAAGGCCAAGTACAGGGTGACGAGAAGCCAACAAGGCAAGATGCAGCTCCCTTCTCTTGCCTTTTAGGCCTAGAACCTGCCTGTTGCTAGACCTGGGACTCATCTATTGAAACAGAGTGAGATCTGCAGCTATTGCAGAAGGAGAAAATCGCCCTCTAAGACCTGTGACCTTGCTACAGAAAGGCAACCACTGCAAATTGGTAGCCTCCGAGGAAGGGGGCAAGGGAATAAGTACTCCGACTGCTTGTGTTTTCATATCCTCATGATACTTTATAATGACTAACCCTACCCAGAAGCCAGAGGGTAGGGGAATCACACAGAATCAGAGGATGGGGATCAGCCTCCTGGAGACAAGGCAGGGTGAAGAGAGATGAAAAGAGGATCCAGAAGAGAAAAATGAAAATATCCCTGTTGCCATTCTCTCTTCATACAACATTTCCATAAAAATGGGGAAGAGCAAAGAAGCCACATAGAAAATAAAATCAAATGGGCTTTTTAGCTTCTCTGTGCAGTTACAGGGGGGAGATGGCCACCCTGTAGCTCCCAGGTTTCCAAATCATCTAGTGAGGAGATCAGCCTCATCTCCTTGGTGGTCTCCACCTCATACCTGAGAGAGCATGTTTGGCCAAGCTTCAGTCAGGTATCCACTTCTCACTCAACAACATGTGACTGCCCAAATGACTCAACTCAGATTATCAGTAAAACTTTTCAAAGAACCTTCTCCAAGGAATCTGCAATCGAATCCTAAGGACATATTGATTGATAGATTTAGAGGAAGGGAGGGAGAGGGACAGGGAGAGAGGGAAAGTGGGAGGGTGGGAATGATTGGGGGAGGGAGAGATTGAGAAAGGAAGGGAAGGAGAGAGGGAACGAAGAAGAGAGGAAGAGGAAAGGAGAAGAAGGGGGAGAGAAACATAGATTTGTTCTTCCACTTACTTATGCCTTCATTGGTTGTTTCTCGTATGTATCCTGACCCAGAGGTCAAACCCCCAACTTGATGACACTGTAACCAATTGAGCTACCTGTCCACGGCTCCTAAGGACATATTTAAAAGCAACATGCTCAACATGTGGTTGTGGTCATCAAGTTACCACAAGTTCATAAGGAGAAAAATACACAGGAAATAAGGCATTGCCTCTCCTCTGGGCTCTTTCATTAAGGCAGCAAAGTGTGATGCCCACCCTATTAGGCCCTAATGCACTGAACAGATTAGCCAATCTGAACGGAACATTTTCATTTACCAACAGACTCGGTGTTAAAAATGCACTTGGGTGCTATTTCTGTTTATTTGCTTCAAATTCTGCCTCAGGCTCATTGAGCACTGCTCAATGAAAAGAGCATCTCAGAAATAGTTCAAGGCAAAATTCCAACCTCAGGAAATGTATTGGCAACTCTAAAACAGAAAAAAGAAACTGAGAAGAAAAGGTACACTGGGATCTTAGTCTCCACTGTGCGACGAGTAAGTGACTCTTTTACCATGCTATCGCCCCAAATGCACTAGCGATAAACATTACAGGAATCTAGTACCACTTACACTATAGAGTTCCTTGCTGTCAAATGTATGTTGAATTGAACTTAATGAAAGAGCCAGAAACTGTTCCTTCTAACAGTTAGATCAACTCCATTTTGAATAACAAGACAATCTGGACCCCTATTCTGTCTTCCTGAGTGATCATTAGCATAGAAATTGTGTGCTGCTTCAACCATGTATGCAGTATTCACTTTTAACTTTAATTTCCTTGAAATGAAATAAGGTATCCTGAAATTAACTTATGCTTTGGAGTCAGACTTGGACTCAAATTATGAATCGGCCATTTGTTCTGTGAGTGACCTAGCCCAGGTCCTTCAGAAAGCAAAACCTGGGGAAAGGATTAAAGTGCTAACAATTTAATTGGGAGATTCAGACCATGTTGGTGAGGATGAAGAAGAAATGAGTGAAGTGTGATGTGTTATAACCCAGCTGGCTAGTCACATGCTATGAAAAGACAAAGCAAGTTAAGCATTAGATGCAGTCCCCTGGCACATAAGACTTCTTTAGAAGGGTTACAAAAAAAGGGGGCGGGGGGGCGGGGTATTGGATTAGTCCTCTAAGAGTGGAGGGAGAGGATGGGATTTGGGGCTTATCTTCCTCCTGCCTTTCACTTTCATTTGGTCAGTCTTTATCCAGAGGGAGTTAACATCCCTTTACTTCTGGATTGTGTCACCAGACTCCAGCATTCACTCAGGAGGCTAGATTCCATGTCCCATGATGTGTTTCATCTTATATTAGTTTTCTATTGCCCCACAACAAATTGCCATAACTTAGCTTCCTAAAACAGCATACAGTTATCTCAGTTTCAGTGGTTCCTGTGCACGAGGTGTCATAAGGTTGAAATCAAGGTGTCAGCTGGCTGCATTCTTATCTCAAAGCCTGACTAGAGAAAGATCTATATCCATTCTCCCTCCGTTTGTTGACAGAATCAGTTTCTTTGTGGCTGACAGGTCTCCGACTTCTTGCTAACTGTTGGGGGAGTGGGACCAGTTCAGTTGCTTGAGGCTGTTCCTGAGTCTGGGCCATGTCTCCCTCCTGGCAGCATGACAATTTCCTCTTGCAAGGTCTGTAGCAGCAGCAGCCACTCCCTAATGCCCATCTTTCCTTAAAGAACTCTCCTGTCATCTATTGTAATACTTATCTATCACTTGTTGTAATACTTTAAGCAATGAAATAAAAAAAAAAACTCTCCTGATTTGGTCAAGCCCACACAGAACAATTTCCCTTTCGATTAACTAAGTCTGTGGATTAGTAACCCAGTCATGGGAATAATATTTTACCATATTCACAGGTTCTGCCCGCTCAAGAGGAAGGATTATACAGGGCTATTTAGGGGCAGAATCTAGGGATTATCTTAGAACTCTGCCTGCCATAATCCAATCCCAAGAGGAGAAGGGTGGCCAGGTGTTCCAGGGGCACCAAACAAGAGAGAGAAAGGTGGAGTCAGGGGATGCATAAAGCATTTTTGTCCCAATCCAATGACCTTGATCACTTTTCTCTAGTATTTTCTTCATGAGGAAAATGGGCAAACTGAAGCTAACTTCTGTCATTTGGCAGAAGGAAGTGTTATATTAGGGTGTATATTAGCTACCATTTTTTCCTATTTCCTCTGTGCTAGACACTATGCTATGCATTCCACATGCATTTTGATTTAAGATCTTCCTGACTAACCAGTGAGTTTGGTCTTCGAAGCCTCATTTTGTAGATGAAGTTATCCATCTTGTTGTTACAGCCTATGTATGAAGAAACTACCACGCTGTCTCACATAAAAGCACATTTTAAATTGTGGCTATTCTTTTAAGAATTGTGTGAAGAGTTGTGTATGATCTTTGATGAATCACTATTTTACATTTGTATAAAATTTAAGAAATAGGGACCATCAAGAATCCCAAAATGAAAGAAATAAATAGGCAGCCACACAAAAACTTCTTTCAAATACCTAAAGGCATTTTTGGTTGTTTGTGTCACTATTTTAAGTACTGAATGTAATTGAAGGAAATAAAAGCTTATCTTCACTGAGTGAGTGTGTTATGTGCGGATACACAAAATGTATGCTATCTGGAAGTGTAGATAGAGCCAAGTGCAAGAAAGCCTTGTGTTTCTCCTTTGATCCCACTCAAACTATAGAACAGACTCCTTACAGCATTATTTTCAACAGAATTAATAACATATATCTTCCAAAAATGCAAATTCAAAATTAGCCATTTATCTGTTTTTCCTTCTAATTACAGAGCTGTTGTTATTCCCGTGCATTATCCCAGCCCCAGTCAGGGACTGCTTACCAGCCCATCTCTATGTCCCTCCCAGTCTTTTTTCCTTCTCTTAGCTTCTATTACTGTCACAGAAACAAAAGCAAAGCAAAACACTAAAATTATCAGATTATAGGAATGAGATAGAACGGTCTATTTTACTTTAGCAATATTCCTACCAGAGAACTACTTCATTCTGGTGTTATCATTTTTAAGTGAATGGATCAAGTCTCCAAACAGAATCTGCACGAAATGAATCCTATGAAATTTGACTGATATCAGTCAGTTTGGGCTAAATTATGCCATGATAACAAACAACTCAGTTTCCTCAAACAGCAGAGATTATTTCTCACTTATTTTGCATTTTCATTAGAGTCAACTGTGGCTCTGCTCCATGAACCTTTATGTCTAGGCCCAGACTTAGGGAACAGTCCCTAACTGGAATATTTCTCATCTTAAATAGAAGAAAAAGGGGGCCAAATAGCAGACTATTCAATGACTCTTAAAACTTTTGTTCAGAAGTGACACATAATTTTCACCCACTGGCCATTTCACGTCATTGCAATGTACACAGCAAAGCCCAATATCAAAGGAGTGAGTGGGGATACATAATCCTTCCTGAGGGAGAAGAGCAAATATTTTGAAGGATTTAATTTACCCTGATAGTTTATATTAATGCTGTAAAAGTAAATTACTCCACCATACTCACACTCACATTTCTTTTATCTCACCAATAAAATGATTCCCTAAAGCAGTGGTTCTCAACCTTCTGGCCCTTTAAATACAGTTCCTCATGTTGTGACCCAACCATAAAATTATTTTCGTTGCTACTTCATAACTGTAATGTTACTACTGTTATGAATCGTAATATAAATATCTGATATGCAGAATGGTCTTAGGCAACCCCTGTGGAAGGATCTTTCAACCGCCAAAGGGGTCATGACCCACAGGTTGAGAACTGCTGCCCTGGAGGAAAGATTTTGAACTTCTACCAATTTTGGTACATAGGATCCTTACACTAGGTCCATTTCTCTTTAGATAAAATCCTGAATAATAATAGAAGACCATAACCCAACAGCACAAGTCAAAACTTCAGGAGCAACAGCTGTTTAACAACCATGGAGTGAAACCTCTCTGTCCAGCACTATTGATTCATCTCAGAACTTGCATTCCTAGCTTGCCATTGTGTGTCCAGTGTGGTCCATTCAAAGTCAGACAATTCTGAGGAAAGCTTCATTCTCTCTGTGACAAGCTTATGCATAGGGAATACCGACTCAAAAGAAACTTAATACCCAGTTTACATGACAGCCAAGCATTCTTGTTATCCAGCCACCTCTAAGATAATATTTTCAAGCAAAGTCTACTTATAGAACTTGGTAGTATGTCCCTTTTCAAGTGTGAGGAACCCAATATCACAGAAAGAGTAAGGATGTTCCTTAACCCTTGTAGCACCATTCCTTTCTGTCTCCCGAATAATGCCTCTTAATTTTCAGTGAGCCTTGTAGTAGATGCTTTCTCCCCACAGGACTAAGGTACTCATTCCTCCAGCCACAAGGGGTATTGGCTACTGGTGGTTCATAGCCGTGTCCCTATTGAGGCATTGTCTTTGACTGAAGGAAGCTGCAAATATTAATTTTTCTCTGCAGGGGCAACCCACATTTAATAACTAGTTATCATTCTCTTTAAAAAGACTGGCTCCTCTATTAAATTGGGAAAATCACTGAAGGGCTAATGTAAGTATTTCCCATAACATTGGCTGACGCTGATGTTGCCACTGCATTGTAATTCAGTTTCTACCCCAGCCCAATTCTGCATTCATTTTTCCCTCAAAGGTGCTGATCTAGAACATGCTCAATTAAACACACTGCAGAAAATATCAATGTCTCAGAGTCTGTTTTCCAGAATCTGATCTGCAACAATTGAGACTGGAAATGATCCTACAAAGCAGCTTCTCAAATGGATTTTGGAGTTGGATCACTCACTGACCAGTTGGCAAAGAAGAGCCCATTACTGGTAGCAGGAAGGGTATACACAGGCCCTGGCTTGCTGTGGTGGTGCAATCGTTAA
Organism: Murina feae; assembly: GCA_004026665.1. NCBI lineage: Eukaryota > Metazoa > Chordata > Mammalia > Chiroptera > Vespertilionidae > Murina > Murina feae. Next base: position 28,114 of record PVJC01008289.1, on the reverse strand, counting down.
AAACCCTTATAGGTTATAAACTGAAATGGAATATCAACAGAAGGGAGTATACTGCCAGGTGCAGTCTCATGGCATTTGAGAGATACAGGGAAAGCAATTATAATAAGGATTATAATAAGGCTTATTGCTGGACATGCCCAATACACTGAAAAAAGTAATGAAATGCTGAGGATCATTAGCCACCATTTAAGATAACATGTGAAAGCCAGAAGCCCTCCTGGACAATATATATAAAAAAAAAAACCTCTTATCTCCTGCAGGCAAAGAACATAAAAAAAAAAAAAAAACACCTAAAATTGGGCCCAGGTTTTAATAATAGTAAAAGAGTAGAAGAACTCCAAAAGGGGTGGAATTCTAAACCTCAGTAAGTCTTCTGTTGTTAAGAGAGTAGATCATAAAAGTTCTCATAACAAGGGGGAAAATGTGTAACCATGTGTGGGGATGGATATTAACAACTTACTGGGGTAATTATTTTATAATACAGCACATACATATATCAAATCATTATGTGTATATCTAAAACTAATAAATGTTACATCTCAATTATCTCTCAGTAAAACAAAAAAGAAGGTCTTCTACTTCAAGATTGGGGCTGTAATTGAGAGAGAAGTATATAGGGATGAGTACGTACAGTAAAGTACACAGCTCTTCAGTGTATAGCTCAATGAAATTTATATCTGTAGGCTCTCATGCAGCTATCACCCAGATCAAAATATAAACATTTCTATCACCCCAGAAAGTTTTCTCATGTCTCTTTACAGCACCTAACCCACATCTGCTGAAAGTAATAACCTTCTGATGTTTATACCCATAGTGTAAATATCAGTGCCTCTTTTTAACAGAAATCTAGTTAAAAATAATAATGTTCCTAAGATATGGGCTCTCCTTATCATGGTTGGGGTGGATTTGGGGGTGGATTGAGAGTAAGGGGGAAGAAAGGAGTGGGAATAAAGATTTGGATATTCTCCTAGGATAGGAAAGCCAGGAAAAGTTTCCATTCCTTCTGAATCCACAACAGTAAGAAACAATACAAATTCAGTTCCCAAAGCACGATCCAATTATATTAAATTTTTATATTATCTTGCTATATTACATTTCATTTCTGCATGACATGGACAAAAAGAAATACACCCACGGAGATTTTAAAAATTGGAGAAATCCAAAAGAAAAACCTGAGCTCTGTAAAAGACATAAATATGTCAAAAATAGGCAAGTCTGTGGGCTAGTTGAGGACTATAAGCCAAGTGAAATTGCCCTAACTTTATGCTAATTTTCTGAGTAATTGACTGGAGTTAGTGGTGGTAACCACAGTACAAAGAAAGCTTAACCTTTAAAAGTATACGCCAAAAGTTAAAGTTAATGGGTTATAGTGTGAACATATAACTAATCAGTCCCCAGTGTATTGGGCAAGGAAGGACAGCAGAAAAAATGGGAGAAAAGTACTTAGTACATTTAATATTTATTTTCTTCGCCAACAATATAATACATCCCCTCATCCCATCTCCTACAGAAGATGTGGCCTTGGTCCCTCATGGGGACAGACCAATGCTTCCTCTGTGTTTCTTGCTCTCTAACTCTAGGTCCAACTCACTCTCCTTCGTCAAACCTCAGGAGTAGCTGGCTAGGGAGAATATTGTCCTCTATCCTCATGGAAAAGATTAACACCTTAATAATAAGTTTCCCAATCTCTTTCTCTTCTATTTCCAAACTAGGCCACTCACTTCAGAGTCAGCTTGATGTTTTGCCCCACACCTCAACTGTTTTGTCTCCTCCCAGAATTTGGAATATTTTTTTCAAGGAGAATGAGAATTACATTTTTCTTGTATATTCCATTTTCCTTTTGTTGTAAGCAAGGTTTTCCAAGAAGCAGACTCTGATGGAGTTTGATATTCAGTATGTTTACTAGCGAGTGCCCTTGAGATCAATACAGGCAGAGGAAGGGGAAGGGAGCTAGAGAGGGCAGAAGTCAAGCTACAACACAAACCCACTGCCTCAGCCAGCCAGAGTTCGGCAGGGGCTCCAGAACAGGACAGGCCCATCAGAGTTTTCGCATGTTGGGTTAAAATGGGTTAAAATGACTGGACCTTCTATTTCCACTTTGATTAGCCATTAAATGTAATACATCTGTACAGACAGGATTCTCCAGAGAAATAGAACCAACGGAATATATATATATAGAGAGAGTATGTGTGAGAAAGTGAGAGAAATTGATTTCAAAAATTAACTCACACAACTGTGGAGGCTTGGTAAGTTTGAAATGCACAGGGCAGACTGGCAGGGTGGAGACCAAGAGAAGCACTGCAGTTGGAGTCCAAAGGTAGTGTGCTGGCAGAACGCTCTCGTCCTGTCAAGAGGTCAGCCCTTTCCTGTTAAGGCCTTCAGCTCATTGGATTAGGCCCACCCACATTGTGGAGGACGTTCTGCTTTACTCAAAGTCTTCTGATTTAAATGTTACTTTCATCTAAAAAATACCTCCACAGAAACTTCTAGAACAAAATTAGACCAAATATGTGGGTATAGTGGTCTAGCGAGGTGGCCACATACAATTAACCATCACACTATCCCAGAAAGGCATGCTCTTGGGCAAGGTGGCTCTTTATGGCCGAGGCCATCCCTAAAGGGGCCACCAGCTGAAAACAATCTGTGAGAGCATTCCCGGCAGCTGGGGCAATGAATCCTTCCTTGGAGTGGAAGCTGAGCAGTGCCTTTAGTATTCATCACACTGATGAGGTTAATTCAATATATTCAACAATTAAATTTACAGTTAAAAAGTTTAAGCAATACTGTATTTCTAAATGAAAGTTATAAATATCTATTATGATATAGACATAAAAGATATATATATACCTTTTGGTTTCAAAGAAATGATTAAGTAAGGATGTTTAAAATATGTGAAATTATTTACAGATGCAGTAAACCAAATACAGAGTCCATGTCATCTGTGCTACTCAGAATAGTTACCATCACTCATTCATTGAGTCTCTTAAGGTGGCTGGGCTGAATAAGGGGAAAATAGACACTTAGAGAAACCCTGTGACTTAAACAATTCTTCGACAATATTTCTTGGAATCAACAAGTGAGTATTAAGTAGCAATAACTTGTCAGGACTCAGAACTGAAACACGTATCCACAGAAAGCTCAGCTTCTATCTCCCTCATTTCTCTTCAGGCCCTAGTAGACATTACAGCAGATGTGAGGGATCCATTAGTTAAGGAGTTGATCAAAATGGAAGAATGATCACTTGGTATGTGCCTCTCCTGTTTCCCAAATGTAGTGTAGTTGATTCCTTTAGACCAGTGGTTCTCAACCTTGGCTGCACATTAGAATCACCTGGAAATCTTTTTAAAATCCTGATTTCTGGGCCTCATCCTCCTAAAATTCTGTTTCTTTGTTACTAATGTTGTGACCCCACCCTACTGGTGGGATTGGGCCTAAACGGGCAGTCGGACATCCCTTTCACAATCCAAGACTGCTGGCTCCCGATCTCTCGCCTGCCGATTGCCCCTAACCACTCCCCTGCCAGCCTGATCAATGCCTAACTGCTCCTGTGCCGGCCTGATTGCCCCTAACTGCCCTCCCCCTGCCAGGATGGTCCCTCCCAACTGTCCTTCCCTGCAGGCCTGGATCCCCCCAACTATCCTCCCCTGCCAGCCTTGTCCCCCCCAACTGCCCTCCCCTGCAGGCCTGGGTCCCTCCCAACTGCCCTCCCTTGCTGGCCATCTTGTAGTGGCCATCTTTGACCACATGGGGGAAGCCATTTTGTGATGGTCAATTTCCATATTACTCTTTTATTAGATAGGATGAGATATTCATATGAACAAAAGAGAACTTAAAATATATGTGAAGATTAAAGACAATTAGTAAGCATCTGGCCTATGTTGCTCAGTGGTTGAGGTCACAGTTTGACTCCTGGTCAAGGCACTTGCCTAGACTTGTGGACTCAATCCTCAGTGAGGGGTGTGCAAGAGGCAGCCAATCAATGATTATCTCTCATCATTGACCTCTCTCTCTCTCTCTCTCTCTCTCTCTCTCTCTCTCTCTCTCTCTCTCTTCCTCTCTGAAATCAATTTAAAAAATATTTTTAAAAAGACAATTACATAGCAAACACCAATGTAACCACCAATCAAGGTAAGAAACAGAATATTGCCAGTGCTCAGAAGGCACCTGTATACTTCTGCTCCCACCCCACCCATGAGGTAGCTACTTCCCTGATAACTATTCCTCCTCTGTACTGCATAGACACACTTTTCCCTCTAGATCTAATGTCCATCCTTCACCTTGATGCACTCCTCAAGATAAATAAATCTATGAATTACATCAATAGGTTTCCAGTTGAGTGTGAGGTGACCAAAAGGAGGAACTGGTGGAAGATTCAAATGTGGAAAGAGAGGAGAAAAGAGGAAATTTCTTTGCCTGGCAGTAACTGACAGCAGTTATGCCCCTTCATTGTTTGCAGCTCCTGCTAGGCATAGCCCTTCCCTTTGTGGTTCCTATGCCATCATGGCTCTAGCCTCTACTTAAGGGCTCCAGCTTGTGGTCTCTGATAATAACCTCCTTTCCTTATGTCTCTCTAGCCCAAGGACTTCCTGCTGTTTCTGATAACTGGTAAAGTTCACCATCCCTTCTTTGGTTTCTCCACTCTTCTGTCACCTGTATAATCATTTCCCTATGTATTTCATTCTCTCTACCAAAATAGTTAGAATGGCTTCTTTTTTTCTTCTTTGCTACCTGGACTATGAGCTTAAAAGAAACAAAAGCATATCCAGAATATCAGTCAAAAAGGAGGCTTTGAATATTTCACCACCAAAGGAAGTTTTTTCTAAAATTTGTGTCATGAATAGATGCTGAATCCAAGAGGCCTGATGCATGAAATTCGTGCACTAGAGAGGGGGGTCACTCAGCCTGGCTTGCACCCTCTCGCAGTCCAGGAGCCCTTGGGGAATGTCCCTACTGATGGCAGTCAGACATCCTTAGCTCTGCCTTGAGGCAGGAGAGGTTCCTGCCACCACCACTGTGCTCACCAGCCACCAGCCATGAGCCTGGCTCAGGACTTCTGGCTGAGTGGCACACTCTCTGTGGGAGTGTACTGACCACCAGGGGGCAGCTCCTGGTGGTCAGTGTGCATCAATGTTGCTTTGCCATTTGGTCAATTTATATATTACCCTTCTATTATATAGGATATATTCACATGATATTTTTTCTCCTTTAATCTGTTAACGTGGTGGCAAATTACATTAATATTTGTTTTTCTCAATTTGATCCTCCTCAAAAACTGAGACAATTCTGTACAGGCAATTTATTTGAGGAGTAATCCCAAAAAACAGAAGTGAGGGATAGAGGAATGACATAGAGCAGGAAAGCCTATGCAAGGATGCATTATCAAGTAGGTCATCCCTGAGGGTGGCTAATGCCCAATTACAGTGAACATTCTGAAGAGCCTTATGAATTTTCATCTTATAATTGTCCATTCAGGAGATGAGAGGGGGATGCATTTATCTACCAATCTCTCAAGGGGGACCTGTCCCCCAATGTCAAATGGTGCCATAACTTCCACACATTTTCATGTTGTACATACTGTGTACCAGTATGAGTGTGAGGCTCCCACAACACCTCACATAGGTGTCAACTGATCAGACAGGAAGCAAGCGAAAGTGTCCATGGCTGAGGCAAGGTATTGTCAACTTATAACTATGCAAAGATGATTAAAGCCTATGTGGTACTGCTATTTCTTTAAAAATCTCTTCTTTACTCTCTCTCCTCTCCTTATGGTACTCTAATCAAATGTTAGATTTTTTTCACCATGTCTAGTAAGTTTCTATTGTTTTTATCTGCATTTTCCATCTTTGTCTCTCTCTGTTGCATCCAACTCAATAATGTTTTATTCACCTGAGTCTCATCTAATATTAGGCCCATCCACTGAGGGTTTTATTGTTTGTTTTGTAATTAACTTCACTGAGGTATAATTTACCACCTATTGAGTTTTTTAATTTTAGTTATTCTATTTTTTATTTTCTGACATTCTAATTGGGTTATTTACAAAACTTCTTTGTCACTTTTTAGTTTCCTGTTTGATCCTTGGATTTTTCTAACTTGTTATTTTATTTTTTTATAATCAGTGTCTACTAATTTCATTATCTTTCATCTTTGTGTATCTTTTTCGGCTATTTCTCTTTTAGCAGATGCAGTCAGGGTCCTACCCATCCATATCTCTGGGCCCTTTCTGTGTACTGTGGCTGACACCTAACTGCTGACATCTGTACTCCATGCTCGATCTGATGGCTCTTTTCCCCAAAACCATGACAGTTGTACTGCTACGTGTGTAGCTGGCTGGAAGTGCCAAGGAATTCACAGTATCAGCCCCACTCTGGGCAACCATCAACCAATGATCCATCAACCAGAATCTACACTAATAAAAGAGAAATATGCAAATTGGTGTCACTCTGCTATACTCAAGCCATGTCCACCAGCCAATCAGAGTGACTATATGCAAATTAACCCAACCAAGATGGCAGCTGGCAGCCACCAAGCTGGAGCAAGCAGTAGGCTTCATTTCCTCGCTGATGGAGGAAGCCAACTTTCCCACCTGCCCTGGCTGGTTGTGGCCTCTCCTCAGCACAAAGTTTAAATTATAGAAGATAAATAAATCCCAGATACCTGCTTCCAACCAGACTTGCTGGCAGCTTGGGTCACTGGGGAGTGTGGCCAGCCTGAAAACAGCCATCAGCTCCTCACCCAGGCTGGCCAGACACCCCAGGGGGGACCTCCAACCTGAAGGGAATGTGACCAGCCTGAAAATTGCCCTCAGCCCCTCACCTAGGCTAGCCAGGCACTCAGTGGGGGCCCCCACCGTAATCTGGACACCCTTCAGGGCAACCCAGCCAGCCCCTACTTGTGCACCGGCCTCTGTTCTATATAATAAAAGGGTAATATGCAAATTGACCCTAACAGCAGAACCACTGGGAATGACTGGTCACTATGACACACACTGACCACCAGGGGGCAGAAGCTCAATGCAGGAGCTGCCCCCTGGTGGTCAGTGTGCTCCCACAGGGGGAGCTCTGTTCAGCCACAAGCCAGGCTGACAGCTGCCAGTATAGCAGTGGTGGTGGGAACCTCTCCCACCAACTCAGCAGTGCTAAGGATGTCTGACTGCAGCTTAGGCCTGCTTCCCGCTGGCAAGTGGACATCCCCCGAGGGCTCCCGGGCTTCCAGAGGGATGTCTGACTGCCAGCTTAGGCCAGATCCCCTGGGGAGTGGGCATAAGCCAGTAGGTGGACATCCCCCAAGGGGTCCCAGACTGCAAGAGGGCACAGGCCAGGCTCAGGGACTACCACCCCTAGTGCACAAATTTTTGTGTACCGGGCCTGTAGTTGGCTTATAAAAGTAAGTTTCCTCACTTCTTAGAAGGAATTATTCTGAGATGTATGCCTTGTACTATTTCCTAGTTTCCTCTTGAATTTAAATCCTAATCATCCACTTTTTGCTTTATTGGCTGCCTTCTCTATATCACTTCTCCACTTCTCAGCTAGTGTCACCTGCACTTCCCAAATAAATTACATGCCCTCAAATCCCTGTGTTGAATATGCTACAATGAAAAGCAAAATAGGATATGGTTCCTCACTTTCTTCTGTGCTCTGTTCCCCCTCCCCCTCCTTTTTTTTTGTAAACTTCTTGTTTAACCTAGAAATTTTTTCATAGAAATTCTTTTAGGATCTAGGAAAAAAGTATATTCATCCAAAGATTTGGATTTGCTATTGCCAATCCTTAACTACTTGTTGAATCACTAACATGATGCAAATTTAAGCTAAAAATTTACTTGAGCCCTGGCTGGTTTTGCTCAGTGGATAGAGCCTGTGGAGTGAAGGGTCCTAGTTCAATTCTGGTCAAGGGCACATACCTCCCTCAGATGCATCCCTGACCCTGTTCAGGGCATGTGCAGGAGGCAACCAATTAATGTGTCTCTCTCATATCAATGTTTCTCTCTGTCTCTCCCCCTCCACTCCACTCTCTCTAAAAATCAATGGAAAAAGTATCCTTGGGTGAGGATTAACAACAACAAAAAATTAATTTGAGAGTCAACCTATTCTCAAAACTTTTCAGGGTTTTTATCTCCCTGCTCTACTTAGCACAAAGGTAAATTTTCCTACGGGCCCTTGGGGGTGAAATCAACAATGGGTTTAATTTAGGATTGCCCTTAGTCTGAAGGGTAGCCTATAAAATCCCAGTTTTGCCGGGGCGGGGGCGGGAGGGGAGGATTATATTGTGAAAATGCTGCATTTTGTCTTTTAGCTCTTGTGACCGCCAAAGCTGCATTCCCCTTCAAAAAATAAACAAAAACAGGTTTGGTAAATGTTCTTTGAACAAAACAAATTTAAAGGTTTAATTCTCAATTTACCTCTTCTCTCTGGGCTCTCACCTTTGATATTTCTCACTTATAATTTCTCATTATCTTAGCATCCCTTCAATACTTTTTAAAATAATCTTTATTTGACATGACATTTTTTATTTGTTTGAAGAAGAAGAGTCCATTCAAATACCTAACTATTCACATATCAGAATGGAATTATAATCCTTTTTATTAAAAACAAACTTAGGTTAAGTTTTTCATCACTTGCACATGAAAAAGTCATAATAAATAAGAGGTGGGTGGGGCTCGGACGCATCTGCATCAAAAGGATGTACTAAAATGATTGGCTACATGGAGAGAAGAGAGTACATTTTCTTTTGTCAACTGATTGCTCCTGGGCATTCCTGGGTCATGTCAATTCATGGGTTTTATATAGCCATGGAGGCTAGAAGGGCCCTTAGGACTTCAAGACTATGGACCAGACTCATTCATTTATTATTCAGTCAGTAAATATCCACTGACTGTATCTTGTACAGACATTAAAAGTAAAATGGCAAACAGAAGCAACCAAGATCCCTACTCTAATATATCTCACATACAAGTGGATAAGACAGACACGAATAAAATAATCACTTAAGGAAAGATGTGCAGAGACATGATGCTGGGAGACTATATAATAAGGGAGAGTGTCTTACCAAGCAAGTCAGAAAAAGCTTTTAAGGAAGCAATAATTGAAGTTGTTAGCTTCTGTGGAAAGCATGTTATTATTTTGACTTTTTAAAGGAATTAAGAAGTATAGAGAAGATTTTTTTCTGTTAATTCTAAATTGTTCATTTAAAAATAGCTGTGAACATGAAGGTCTCTAGGTTGGTTAATTTGAAAATCAATCAAGTAAATTGTTTTAAATCCTGTTCATGTCAGTGAACTCTACATGGGGTGATTTTTAACCACAGGGTCATGCCCTAAATCTAAGCATTCATTTCAAACAAAATATCAAGTGCATTTCTCTCATGCTAGTTCTTTCAAATTCTCTCTAACACCTTTCCCCCACAACCATCACTATTATAAAGCTAACTACCGCCATCATCATCAAATACTAAAACTATAAATTAAAGATGGCATCCCATTCATCCATATTATCCTAGTGTCTGTTATTTTAGACAAAGTACAATTGGTCATGAATTATTTGCCAGCAGAGCTTAAGAAATTAGCTCCATTCAACAACCCATGGAATCTCTGCTTCCTCAACAGAAAACACTAATATGTGGTAAGCATTATTTTCTAGACATGCTTTTTCAGTGAAGTGTTTAAGATTTATGGGGCCATTTTTTGTGATTATTCCTGATGTTTCCCGACCACACTGACCATTTTCAGAACTTAAAGCAGCAGCCCCAACTCACTAAATCATGCCTGGACTTCCCATAATTCACTCTAGCAGCACACTAACTGAACCAGAACCATTCTGTGTCGCCATCCACAACACAAGGTCTGGGGCATGAAAAAGTTTTAGTATTTGACCAAAATAGGGCAATTCTATTTTTTATAAAGGTCACCTCGAATTTTTTCCCCAATACATCTATTTCTCCTCACTTCACCCAACTCTAATACTGTAGAAACTCATTTTTAAGGGGTGCATTTTAAAATAAAGGAACATTGGAAATATCACAAGTTTGTATTTTCTTCATATTAAGCCAATCAGTTTAAAAATGTAATTTGCCTACCAAGATGTAATTCCCAGTTGTGAATATTTCATTTAAAAATGGTCATATTATGTTGGACACATTGCATGCAGTACAATTCCAAAAAAAAACACAACAGTATGCAATATTGTCAGTCATCTAAAACTTAAATCAGAAAGTGAAACAACCTGTTCACATCTATTATATTTAATCACATTAGTTTCAAATAAATATTTATGATTTTGAGTTAAGCTGATGGTGATTTATTTTTTTATTTCTTCGTTAATGCCATATTTGTATAGTATTGGATAATAATTTGTTAAGGTGCTGGAACACATTTTATTGAAAATAATGTAAATATCTTTGTCAATTATGAAATCCATTTCTATTATAAAACTGTTCTTCACATAATTCAGAGAAAATTTCAGAGCTATTGTTCAGTAATTTCTTCATCCTCATCCAACGATATGTTTACAGAGAAGAAGAGAGAGACATTGAGATGAGAGAAATATCTATCTTGCCTCCCATACTGGCCCCAACCTGGATGGAATCTTCTGGTGCATAGGTTGATGCTCCACCAACTGAGTCCCCTAGCTGGGGCTCAATAACTTCTTAAAGATAAATTGCAAAGTTTCAGTTAATGGAAGGAGACATGATATGACATGTTTACTGACATGAAGTTCATGTTAGTTCTACTTCACATCACTTGAAAGAAAAGGTTTATAAAGCAATCATGGAAGAACAAAGCTCTAAGATTTTACAAAGAGAAATGTAATGAACAAGTTGATCATTCCTTTTTTGTCTTTCCTTTGGAAGAACAGGGTGAATGACCAAACTAAAGCCCCAGCAATCACTTGTAATTCCTAATGTTAACCCAAAATGACATTGTTATGGGACAAAATAATACTGGGTGATGTGTGTGTGCTTTCATATCTCCAGCTTATTTATACTAGATACACACAGATCAATAAATCAGACTTTAAAGTAATAATTTTAAATCATGTCCTCTCACCTTTAGTCTCCCCTCTTGAGGCCTTATTTCTCCCTGATTCCCTCCAGCTTTTCTCAAAAAGACCAGAAAGGTGGAGAAGGGGATTTACAGCCTTGGCAGAGTGCAGAACCAGGCTGGAGTAATGTCTACAGCTCTGAGATATGTTATTATTATACAAATTATGTTAAAGACACCAACACAAATTAATTACTGGTTAGTTTAACGCTTTCTGCTACTGCATTCAATTGTCTATTTCCACAGCTGTGTGTGCTGTGCCTGCATCTTTCACCGACTGGTATTTAGGGCAAACTTATATGTGGCCACATATAAACAAGCAAACTTCCAGAAGTACTTATCCAAGCCAGCATCATCTCTCCCCTTCCCAAGGAGGATTAGGAATGTGATCAGGAACACCTGTAAGTCTGAGGCTGTGAATTCTCCATCACCTCCTCTACCACCTAAGCAGTGAGTCAGCCTGAACGATTCCCGTTTAAAAATACAATAACCCTACAACACTAGGTTGCTCCTTAAGTCTTTACCAAACAAATTTTTAATTTTCATTTTTAACTTAATTATACTGAGCTCTGTTCATGACCCAAGTCAACTCTATTACTGTCTGCTAAAGCTCTGGAGAACCCTGTGGAGGAAGTGGCAAGATCTGGGACAGAATCTATAGCCTCTATCCCCATTGTAAGAGAGATGATTCCCATTACTGGAGAATCTACCCACACCATGGACAAAAGGCTGACACAGAAATCTAGGGCCAGACCAAAATAAATGAGCCCCCATGGGAGCAAACAGCCCACCTAACTTCTCTTCCTTTCAGTTGTCTGGGCCACCTTGGGAATTAAGATAGCCAATTTTCCCTTCATCTTGGGTCTGACTTTGGTAGCTCTTATAATGCGTTGGTCAGAACAGAAGCGAAAGAATGAATTCTTGCCAATAAAACACAAGTTTCTCAAGGCCTCTCCAAGTGGTAGGGGAAGGAAAGCATCTATCCAGTTCTATCAGATATAGATGCTAAATACCTACTATCCTCAAGGTTAGGCTCAGGTACCCTAAACCAATGAGGACTGACATAGATAACACATTGAAAGACAGCCACTGACCCCAAGGCAGAAACTATAGTAGTGATATAAAGCCAAGCATTCCCTGAGCATGGTCTCATTAAATAACTCCAAACTCCAAATGTTTTCTTATCCTGGTAGCTATTCACTTTAAATTTTTAATGTCTTTCAGTTCCTTTTATTGTTTCTACCTTACTCTAATTTGTCAATCCGCACACTCATTTTGAGAAATGGAAAGTTTTCTGGCCACAGAATCATTCACCGCTTGTCTTCTTTTCAACCCACTTTCTTACCTGAAGGACTCCAGGTAATAAAACAAGTGTAGGTTTTCATTATGTAAGTGATGTGTTACTGCAAGGTATGTAGAAAGAGCATTTTTCCCCTAGTATCGCATTACTTGAGATGCATATCTAAAGGAATAATTCTGGCCCTGAGATGTCATTGAAAGAATATAAAATGCTGTTTAACTAACTGATACAATATTTATCACATCAATTGAAAATTATACTAAAAATGTGGTAGTTTACCACCAGAGCGGAAGTGACTGCTATCGAGTGGTGGGCATGAGGCCTCGCTTCCCCAGAGTACACTCAAGAATGTGTGTTACAAAAAACTCCTCAGGTATCTAACCGCATTGAACAAATGTCCTCCCCATTCAGTTCCCTGAGGTGCCTGAGAAGTCATTATTAACCCTCCTTGAAATGTTCATGTTACATACATGACTGCATCCACTTAATAGGATTGCAAATCTGTCTTAAATTACCCCAAAAGCTTCTGTCTTTATAGTTGAAGCTAATTAACTGAAGCCTTCACCAAATTTACTGACTGATTTCTAAATTCCCTTCATCCAGGTGATGAAGCCTTAATTGAATGCAAAACACTTCACAGGTGTCCCAAAAAGTTTCATCTCTAATCCAAGAGGTATGGAACGCAGCCAAAATTCCTATAGTTCCTACAAGCATGAGGATCTGGGGAAACTTCGGCAGCATACAGAGTTCGATTGGAATTCTGACCAAGACCTTCAGCCCAACCCAACCTAGCCTTGGAATTCCCTATTAAGAGAATAATGCATATTTCATAAGTTTGTGTGCGAACAAGCATTTATGCTAGAGTTCCTGACACTTATGCTAGAGTTCCTGTCCATTCTTTTATCCTAATGGTCACACATACAAATGAGGGCCCAAGCATAAGGGGTCAGGGAGGGCCTGCCAGACAGGTTGGAGGTTGGGCACTCACCACCACCACCACCACCACCACCACCACCACCACTGCCCTCCCCTTCAAGGAGCTGCTACTACCCAACATTCCTGGAGAAGATGGCTCCTTTGTTGATGAAACTTCTGGTTTTCCCCTCATTGTGGCAAGTCTGAATTCTTATGTGAAAATATCTCAACTTTTAACTATTGGTTTAAATCTTTTTAAAAACACTGTGTAGATGTAATAAAACACACCTGCTGGAACAATTTCAGCTGTGTACCACCAGCTTTCAAAGCTAGTTTTATCTTTTTCTTGTTATTTACTTAATCAGAAAAAAAGACACACACACATACAAACACAGAAGAGGATAAATACATTATTGACATAGCCTACAGACCAGAAGGTTTTAGGTGACATGGTTAAAGGGAACTATGTTAAAACAGTTTCACATTACAGATTTTTGGCTTCATATATTGAATCATCTAGGCTAAAGCAGCTGTTTTCCAACCTAGTTTCACTTTTGATTCTATGGAAGCTTTTTTCAAACACCATTGCCTAGCCCTTACATTTGGAAATTCTCATTTATTTGTGGTGAGTAGGACCCACACGTGTGTTATACTTTTCAAAAGAACCTCTCCACTCTCCTACCCCTCACCTCTACTCTGAGACTTTCAGCCAAGATTAATGACCATATATAAAGCAGTGTCTCTCAAACTGGATGGATTTTTTTTTTATTGCACTTAGAATAAAAAACTAGAAGCTGAAGTTAGGACAAAGAAATTCACCTTGCTAATTCGCTCCCAGATGTTGTTGGTGCAGGTGGTCCACAGATCACTCTTAAGAACATTGCTAATGTTTGGTTTGAAATGCAATGCTTTCATCCTACTTAGCATATTCAATATGTGTACATTTTTGTATCATTTCATAAAACGGGGTAGCAGGGAAGGGCCAGGAGTGTGCTCACCAGAAAGCATGGTGAGGCTGGCATGGAGACTAAATCTAAGGTAAGTGAACTTGGATGAGGGTAGCAGAGGGGTAGCAAGGACAAGGCAAGTAGAGAAGAGAGTCATGCACTTGTTGTCCCCCAAGGTCTTTGCCAATGCATAAAGCACCAAGAAACACAAGCATCAGACCATAATTGCCATCAGGAAGGCAGCAGCTACTTCTGAGAAAGCCACCCAACAGCAAGACCCTCACCAGTGGGAGGAAGGCAAAAGATGGAGGTGGTGTGAGCAGAGTGCAGGGAGTGCAGAAGGTGGGGAAGGTGGTTGTAGAAGGTCAAGGCAAGTTCAAGGAGCTCAGCCACCCACTGGTGTACATAACAAGGCCTGGGTCTTGGCAGGATTTTAAGCAGAAATCCTACATGGAAAACAGGCAGCGCCCAGTAGGACAAATATGTTGTTCCTCCTGGCTTTCACGGTTTTTTAGTCTTTTTCTCCCAGTTTCCCAGAATAGGGAGTTGAATACAAGGTTTCTGTAAGTTGGATATTTAACTAAGTAAATGGACTCAGCTTATTAAAAATTCACAGGCATGCCACATTTTTTGTTAAGCATTAAATCATTCTTAAAAGGTTTGCTTTCCTAGGTCTCTCAATCAGTGTAATTACTTGAACATCTATTATGTATACTGAACTGTGGCCTCGTTGTTACAGTGTGAGACAGGAAATAAAGGTACAAACAAACTTGTCCTGTATGCCGCCCAAACCCTCCCTACAACCATAAACACAACTGAAAATGACAAGAGAATACAGCCAAGGAGATGTGGAAAGAAATGTAAATTCTCCACTATGTTATACCTCCTTTATAATGCTGGTGTCCTTGGGCTATTGCCAAGGTCATTCAGGCAGCAACGGGGATTGCCACCACATGGCTCTACAGAGCCTCAGCTGACTCCCATGCTGCTGAGAAATCAGAAAACATTTGACTCTGTTTTCTGAAATCATGAATTTCCTAAAGCAAAAGCCATTTTCCTTACAGAAGAGTGAGGCTGGATTCTCTCTCCCAACTGAGTTATACTTTCCTTCACAGGTACTGGAGCCATGCCACTTATGCCCCCAAGATCTCTAAGCTGTTGATGTAAAGCAACTTTCCATTATTCTTTACAACCCAACCTTCTTCCTCAGAACTACTGGTCAAGAGGCAAATCTGAATGGTTTCCAGAACATGATATCTCCAGTGATTCAATATTAGCTACTGGGTCAACCTTGTCTAATTCTCTCTTCCTTTAAAACAAAGGTCTTCCCATGGGGGGCTCCCATATCTCTCGTGTCATATACTTGGGTAGGCATGCTTCCTGAAGTAACCCTCACATGTCTAAAAACAACATATGTACAAGCTGTATCTTCTACCTCCCACTTACAGGAAGGAGAAAAGTTTAAAGAGGTGGAGATGTCTATCACTTACTTTTGCTATCAAGTTCACTAACAGATGTACAAAATTTGCTAACTGCAAATAATCTAAAGAAAATTGAAGGCAAAGAATATATGAGAGTAACTAGATGAATTAAGTTTGTATGTATATAAGACCCGGTGGTTATTTGTTTTTTGTTCTTAAGAAGATGTATAGCCTCTTTGATGCCTTGAATTGTCTCACTCCTCTTAAATCCAGCAAAAGAGCATTGGCTTTATCCTTCTTGTTCTTATAAGGCTTCTTTCTTGCCCTGAACATAGTTACTCTTGTTTCCTAATCAGTTTTTGCTCTGATTTTCCACATCAGCAGTAAGACGCAGTGTCCTTTTGAAAAGACACATCTTCTTTTAAATCACTCTTTCCAGTACTTCTCAAACTCCAGGATACATTAGAATCACCAGGGGGTGAAAACATTGCTGGGCGCCTTATAGTTTCTGCTTAGGAAGCTCTGGAATGGGACCCAAGAATTTGCATTTCTAATTCATTCCCAAGCAATGCTGAGGCTGCTGGCCCAGGTACCACACTTTGAGAACCACTGCTCTAAACAACATCCAGTTTCTTCAGATGCATGAGCTGAATGGAGAATGGAACACCGCAATGAACATGCATAAGGCAGATGGTGGAGTTTGTATATTTGTTCATCTCAGACAGCATCTCACTTTGAGCCTGCGCACCCCAGGCACTGGTTCCAGTTCTGACAGACTTTGTATCTCCTGGTTTTGGTGGTGAGAATCAGAATAGGATGTTTCTGGAGACTTTTCAGATACCCAGTTATCGTACCTTCTTCTTTTGAACCCAGTGGCTTGAAAAATCTTTAAAGCAAAGATTTAGTGCTGTTTTCAACTAGCTTTACAAAATATAAAATAGGAGATTTCAGAAGTAGACAGACTAGTAGCCTCAGGTTCCCCGTGCATCTGCAAGGTCAAAATGCCTAATTGTGCTACCATAATTACATTCGCCCTTGCATTCACCTCACACATAAGGAATTGCACAGAGAGAGTTATTAAAAGCCTACTTGTAAAAACACACTACGGGTTCATACTTAGCCTCCATCAGTCCATCCTAACAGCCACAACTTTTAAAATAAATTTTTAAAACCCACTGGATCGCCAGGCAATTATTAGTATTAAAATAAACATTAAGAAAACACAAAAATGTCTACTTTCCAAACAGCAAACATTTAAGTTTTATTTTGTTCTGGTTCCAAACCCAAAGTTTTAATGATGTAAATGTAATAATTCATGGTCTGGGGTTAAGACTCAAGGGAGGAACAATTACAAACTGCTCTATTGGTAAAAAGCCAAGCTCTATCTAACCTGGAGAATAGGCTTTCTCCACTCCCCCATCAGGAGAAGGGAATAATTTAGAGTCAAGAAATGCTTGCATGATATGAGGTCAGATATTTATAAAGCCTCTTGTAGGTTGTGGGGGGAAAGAGGCCAGGAATATGAAAGAACATCATGTGATCCCTTTCTATGCAGCAGACTTCTCCACTGGGACAGATTTTTCAGAGCCTGTGGGTGCTTTCACAGATGCCAGTTTGAGGTTTCCAACAGATCCTTTTTCTTTTGGCGTCCTCACTAAAACTGCAGCTGAATCAAAGAGTAACCATTTGTTCAAAACTCGACTTATATTTATCTAGTACCTCCTATGTGCCAAGCACTTAATAATACACATGTTAACATGCATTTAAAATGTCCTCTACTCTCCTTAGATTTTAGCTCTAGAAGAGGCATTCTGGGCTGATCTAGAACAAGAGTTGGACTCTGCATAGCTGTGACCTGGGGCAGATCAACCTGCCCCGGCCTTGAGTTTCCTCACCTGAAGAAAAGGCCAAGTGTAACATGGCATTGGTTCTCATACTTTAGCATGCATCAGAATCACCTGCAGGACCTGTTAAAACACATTGCTGAGGTCCACCCCCAAGGTTCTGACAGTGGGTTTGGGATGGGGCTCAGGAATTTGCATTTTATGAAGGAATTTGCATTTTATCATGTCGATGCTGCTGGTCAAGGAACCATAGTTGGACCAGAGTATAATGATAAATGTCTGAATTTTATTTTTCCTTTTTTGTCTGTGGCAATTAGTGTCTCTGCATTGTCGATGTCTTCAGCTAAAGTCTATTTATGCAACTAAAAGAAAACTCAGGAACTCCTCACTGTCCATTCCTAGGTCCTGAGATCCCAGCCAGTCTGCCGGCTTTTTCCATCCTTCAGAGTCAGTCTTATGTTTTTGTTGTATAAAATGCCCAGGTATTTAGTTATACTTACCAAGAGAAATAGTGTGTGACAAGTGTATCTACTCCATCTCCCCCGACACAAAAGTCTCTGAACCCCTTTTTGAGTACCACTAATTAGATGGTCTCTCACTTCCCTTCCAGCTCTACACTCCATCATTATGATTTTAGAAAGTATCTTCATGAATTCATAAGACACATGACAAAGCATATACTGAGCAACATAGAGAAGAGATGGGGCTGGCTCTCTGGTCCTCTTTATCTTTCCTTTTGTTCTAATTAGCATCCAATTAGCACTGCCAGGTGTGAGGCCTAAGGATCCTCAGCTGCCTTCCAGATGCCAAGGTCCAGCTACCACAACCGGCCAAACCACACCTCCAAATAAGTATTCTGAGTTTTACTATTTGGTAACCTAGGAACCTCCCTCTGTGCCAGAATAAGTCTGTCAAACCTTTCTCTGTATGGGACTCGTGAGAGCTAAATGGCCATCTGCCTCCCAGATTATATTTTTACAGGGACTTTATTTTTCCTTAATTCAGAGAAGATATTGATGACAACTTAATATATTTTGCATTTTTAATTGATTGGTTTTAGAGAGAGAAGAAGGGAGAGGGAAAGAGAGACACATCAATCTGCTGCCTCGTGCACATCCCCTACCTGGGATGGAGCCCAAAACACAGGCATGTGCACTGACCAGGAATCCAGCCCATGACCTTTTCAGTACATGGGATGATGCCCAACCAACTGAAACACTCTGGCCACATATTTTGAATCATCCTAGTCAAATTGACATCATTTCTTCCCCAGTTTTTTATAACTGCTTCCCAAGTGCTCTTTTTCCGTACTCTTGCCCCCTCCTAACCTCCTTTCAACATGGAAGCTGAATGAGATTCTCACGGCTTGTTTAGGTTTTAATGACTTCCTGTGGCTCTGAAAACAAATACTAAAATCTTGGTATGTCTGATGTGCCCTGCCTGGCTCAGGACCTGCCCATATCCCTGCCTCTTCTCACACTTCTGTCTTCTATGTTCCCTGCACTTAGTCACAATGACCTGCATTGGTTTTCCCTAACAACCTTCTTTGGTCCCATACTCCTTCCTTCGACTGGGCTTTAGCTCTTGCTGCTCATTCTCCATGAAATGATCTCCTTATTCAGCTATTTTACTCCATTCATCCTCATTCTTATGTCAACTCAAGGCTTTCCCTGATCACTTAGACCTGGTCATGTCCTGCTGTTACTCATTTATAGCACTGATTTCTTTCCTTCACTGCACCTATGTTCAAATAATCACAAAATCTATATTTTTTTCTTGCACTATTATATCACCAGCACCTACCACAATGCCTGGTACATAAGACATGCTCAATAAACTTCTCTTGGATGAAGTATATTACAGCAGGAGAGAGTTCCCACAAAATAACACATCTTAGTCACATGAGGTACAAAAAATATATCATTTGTTTTACTTAAATTGGTAGTTCCCAACATAGAGTGTTTTATTTAAACACGTTGAAAGAGATAGAAGATTTTCATGTTTCACTTCATCTGTTGAAGAGATAGCATAGTGTTTAATACTCAAAGTAGTAGAGTTCTGCCATTCATAGGACTCTGTCTGGAGACTTCGGCTAATCCTGTAATAACGAACACACCCAAACATTATTTACCCCACAAAAGTGTGGTTCAACCATGACAGATGAGCCTTTAACTCCTAATACTTTGATGAAATGACTGTTCAACCTCCTGACTTTAAGTCTCATTTGCAAGGAGACTCATTCCACTTTTTTAAGTATATCTATGACTCCTGAGATAGCTGCTGGGTAACTATTCACTAAAGTTTTGTCCCTTATCCGATGAGCCATTTCAGACGTAACCAAAGCATACACTGAAATTTTATAAGTCACTATTTTTGTTCCATAGAGTGTATATGGTAAACTTATTAGTCAAGGACAGAATAATAGCTAGAAATCATTTGGGGTAAATTGAATATAAAGCACTGAATTCAACTAAGAACCTTCATTTCTTTGACCTTGACTATAGTCACAAACACGATAAGATGAAGAGCCTTACCCAGAGCCTCTCAGGTACAGTAATCTTGAAAAACTCTAAGCCTCAGACTAAATCATAATAATGATCTCTATGTGAACAAGATGCCAGATCACTTATTTAAGCATAATTTAACAAACTATGCATCAGATAGCATATATTTCCAGCAACTCTTAAAAGGAAACATGTTTTGAGGCATTGTGTTAATAAGAATTGAGCCAAAGATTGTCATATATTCATAGAAAAAAAACTTTTTATAAAACACATGAAACAGCACTATTGTAAGAGTGTTCTTCAAAGCTACAACTCAGTGAGCAAACATGATTTGGACATCAGAAAATTCAACTGATAAGAATTCTGTATTGCCCAATCACAAATGATCATGTCTGTACCCAGAGGAGTTTATATGTGCCAACCACCAGAATTTAGTACACTACTAGCAGTTGCAGTGTTTTATAAATTAAAAAAAAAATCAATCGAAAAGTGTGAACCTTCCAAATATAGCTCCTAATAAGGGAAAATTCATGATGGGGCCAAAAATACTGATTTGAGTCATTGAAAACAAGGTTGAAAAGTGATTTGAGAAAAATCACGTTGGACTAAGGCAAGAATAGTTAACTAGTATTTTAAATGCCTACTCCAACTTATTGGTGGGACTACATAGTGAATTAGGCTTCAAAAAATGGTGAGGCAGGAGCTAAACTTAGCAGGAAAAAATGAATGGTCAACTTGTAATGCCTGCCATGGACTTGAAAGAAAAAGGTGTGGGACAAATTCCATGTTTCGTTGACCCCAACCTATGGTCTCTAGTTTTGGAGATACTTCTAACTCCTCCTTGTCTTTACTAGCACAAGCAGTTGACTTTATTGAAGTGATATTTTTACAGAGAACTAAAGTATTTGTTTCACTTCAGCAGAATTTCTATCAAGAGGTTTATGCATAGAGGACAGCCAAACCCCAATGAGGTATACCAATGAGGTATACCAGCTGACTAAGTGGCTTGCTGCTACACACTAGTCTCACAGTATAATCAATTCCAGTTCTTGCATCAGCATTTTCCAAATTACTACATGAACATTTCCCAGTCATTCTCTATTAGTTAAAAGTGTGCTAGATAAATATGTAAATGAGATCTGTTTCTTGGTTTGTGCATGTGATTGTTTGCTTTTAGACATAGGCCTTGGTACAAATTGACAATTTGAGCTGTGAGAGTAGTTATAGTTGATGAATGCACACAGAAGTAATGCTAACTCTGCAAATGTGAAGAAAAGAGTTCTTTCTAACTTAGCCCAAAAGGATTAATAGAATGTTGAAAGCAGGTTAGTAGTAAAAAGTAAAGCATTTCAGGCTGAGCAGCCCTGAAGAAAATGTTTTAACCTTAATTCCTGCTGCTTCCTGCAAAGATCCTATGGCTACTTAGCCAATACTACTAATGCTGGTTTATGTTAACTCTCTACTCTTCTGCCTCTTGGCTTGTATATTAGTAGGAGTTTTCCTAGGATATACTAGTACTAATGAGAAAAAACAAAAAACTTCTCAGAGCAATAAAACCACTACTGTGGTCTATGAATCTCTCTCTAATCTTTCTCAGTTTACACAAGCAGAGGACATGAACAGGATGTGAAATGTATTATATATCCCAGGGTTCTCAGGATGATGAAAAAGAATTGCAGAAATTCAATAGATTGATGACAAAGACTAACACTGCCTTGAGGTTTCAGATCCCAAGGCACAGAAATGGTTTCATGTATTCATGAGAAAATTCTGAATGATCTGAAAAAAAACAGCTAATTAGGGAGGCACTCTGCTTTGTCATAGACCTTTGCTCAGAGTAGGTCTGCCATGAGTGACAAAAGGCCTTACACCTGCATGTTATCTACTATATACTCAAGCAAATCCAGCGCTTATGACCAAGAAGAATGTAATGTGGTAAATTGTTTTAGTGTGCTTCTCTGACCACAATTTATAATTTAACTAGTGGCCTGGTGCAAGAAATTCATACACATTAAAAGGGAATTAATTAGAAGAATTTAATATTGCTACTTGCCCTTTCTCTATAATAAATCTGACCAACAGCCGATTCCACGAGGGATGGGGCTCCCGTCTCCCTGCTGTTTGGGTCCTAGGTGCAGGTGAATGAGATTCCTAGCTGTCAGGATGCTGACAGCAAGCTGACCAACAGCCAATTCCATGAGGGATGGGGCTCCTGCTGCCCTGCTGTCTGTGTCCTTAGTACGGGTATCTGGCTCCCTCCTCCCTCCTGTCAGAGTCTGGGCCAGTACTCACAGGGACACAGCATCAAGTCTGCTGGTGCCAGGAGACGCAGAATCAAGTCCCCGCCCACTCGCACGCACCTTGCTGTGCATGCAGCTCCGCCCACCCACACACACCTTGAAATTGTGCAAGACCCAGACCCGCCAGCACCCACGAGGGTGCAGTGTCAAGTTCCCACTGGCACCTGCAGGACCCCAGGCCTCAGTGCGCAGAGCCACAGGTCCCACCTCCAGCCTGCTCACATGCAGCGTCAAGCCCCTGCCCACCTGTGTGCAATCACTGCACATGCAGCCTCCTGGTGATCGCTTGTTACAGCATGAGGCGTCACAGCGTGAGGGTGTCATGACCACATAGGCTTTTATTACATAAGATTGTATTAGTGAAAACTTTTCCAAAGAAAATGTATAATTCAGTGTAGCCTTTTGTGCTTTGCATTTTCTATTAAAAACCTGTCCACCTTATGTCATAACACTGTATCTAAAGAACCCTAAAGATTCCACCAAAAAACTACTGGAACTGATAAACAAATTCAGTAAAGTTGCAGGACACAAAATAACTATCCAAAAATGGCTGCATTTTTATATACTGATAATGAACTATCAGAAAGAAAAACTAAGAAAACAATCCCATTTACAATTATACTAAAAAAAAAAGAAAAGAAAAACCAACCCTAGGAATAAATTTAACCAAGGATATAAAAGACATGTACTTAGCCCTAACTGGTTTGGCTCAGTGGATAGAGCGTCAGCCTGGGAACTGAAAGGTCTCAGGTTCGATGCTGGTCAAGAGCATGTACCTGGGTTGCGGGCACATCCCCAGTGGGGGGGGGGTGCAGGAGGCAGCTGATCGATGTTTCTCTTCCATTGATGTTTCTAACTCTCTGTCCCACTCCCTTTCTCTCTGTAAAAAAATCAATAAAATATATTTTTTAAAAAAATTAAAAGACCTGTACTTAGAAAATTATAAAACACTGAAGAGAGAAATTAAAGAAGATACAGATAAGTGGTAGCACATACCATGCTCATGGATAGGAAGAATTAACATCATTAAAATGTCCACACTGCCCAAAGCAATCAATAGATTCAACATAATTCCTATCAAATTATCGTTGATATATTTCATGAACTAGAAAAAAATAATTCAAAAATTTGTATGGAAACATAATAAGCACAGCAATGTTGAGAAAGAAAATCAAAGTGGGAGGAATCACACTACCTGATATCAAACTATACTACAAGGGCATAGAAATAAATAAATAAATAAATAAATAAATAAATAAATAAATAAAGCATGGTACTGTCATAAAAATTAACATATAGATCAATGGAACAGAACTGAGAGCCCTGAAATAAACCCATGCTTGTATGGTTAATTAATACTTGACAAAGGAGGCAAAACATGTAATGGGTTAAAGACATCTATTCAATAAATATTGTTGGGAAAATTGGACAGATACATGCAAAAATATGAAATTATACCATCTTCTTACACCATATATAAGAACAAACTCAAAATGAATTATAGACATAAATGTAAGACTCAATTCCATAAATATCATAGAAGAAAATATAGGCAGCAAAATCTCAAATACTTCTCTTAGCAATACTTTTTTTCTTTTTTTATTATCATCATGAAAATCATATAACATACAATTTTCCATCTATTTTTTCCATCATAGCTCACATTCAATATTATTCTGTATTAGTTTCAAGTGCACAACATAGTGGTAAGACAATCATAAGCTTTACAGAGCTTATTATTTCAAGTACCTTCCCCAGCCCATACATAGCTATTACAATATTATTATTTTTCCTCTATTGACTTCTCTCTGGCCACTCTCCCCCCAAGCAAATATCCTCACCCCCTAGTGACTGTGTCCATTGGTAATGCTTCTATGCACGCATACAAGTTCCTTTGGTTGATCTCTTAACACCTCCCACCCCCACCTTTCCTTCAAAGTTTGACAGTTAGTTCAATGCCTCTCTGTTTCTGGATCTATTTTTGTTCATCAGTTTATGTTCTTCATTATATTCCACAAATGAGTAAAATCATGTGGTATTTATCTTCCTTAGCATAATGCTCTCCAGATCCATCCATGCTGCTGCAAATGGTGGGAATTCCTTCTTTTTTATAGCAGCTTAGTATTCCATTGTGTAGATGTACCAGTTTTCTAATCCATTCAACTGCTGATGGGCACTTAGGCTGTTTCCAAATCTTAGCTATGGTAAATTGTGCTGCTATGAACATAGGGATGCATATGTCCTTTCTGATAGATGTTTCTGATTTCTTGGGATATATTTTTAGAAGTGGTATTACTGGGTCAAAAGGCAGTTCCATTTTTAATTTTTTGAGGAAACTCCATAGTGTTCTCCACAATAGCTGCACCAATCTGCATTACCACCAGCAGTGCATAAGGGTTCCTTTTTCTCCGAATCCTTTCCAGCACTTGTTGTTTGTTGATGGTAGCCATTCTGACAGGTGTGAGGAGGTACCTCGTTGTTTTGATTTGCATCTCTCGGATGATTAGTAACTGAGCATGTTTTCATATGTCTCTTTGCCTTCTGTATGTCCTCTTTTGAAAAGTGTCTATTTAGGTCCTTTACCCATATTTTGATTGGGTTGTTTATCTTTTTTTTATTAAGTTGTATGAGTTCCCTGTAAATTTTGGAGATTAAAACGCTTATTGGAGATAACATTTGCAAATATGTTCTCCCATGCAGTGGGCTTTCTTGTTATTTTTTTGATGGTTTCCTTTGCTGTGCAGAAGCTTTTATTTTTATATAGTCCCATTTGTTTATTTTCTCCTTAATTTCCATTGCCCTGGGAGCTATATCAGTAAAGATATTGCTACGACAAATGTCTGATATTTTGCTGCCTGTGGTTTGCTCTAAGGTTTTTATGATTTCCCATCTTACATTTAAGTCCTTTATCCATTTGAGTTAATTTTTGTGTATGGTGTAAGTTGACGGTCAAGTTTCATTTTTGCTTATATCTGTTCAATTTTCCCAACACCAATACTTTTTCTGATATATCCCCTCAGGCATGAGAAAAAATAAAACAAATAGGACTACATTAAGAACAGAAAAATAAGAACAGAAAATTATAAATTAGAAAATTAGAAAAAAAGAAATAATGGAAAAATTCAATGAATCAAGTTCTTTCTTAAGACCAATTTTAAAAATTAATGAACCTCTATTCAATCACCCCAGGAATGCAAGATTGGTGGGTTTTAAAAAAAATGCCATGTTAACAGATTAAAAAAGAAGAGCCAGAAAAGTATCTATTAAAAAATATCTAATAAAGCACTTGAAAACATACACTATCCACTTGTGATTTTTTTAAAAAAAATCCTCAGTAAACTAGGAATGGAAAAAATTTTTCTCTGAACTTTTATGAGTGTATTTGAGCCAAACAGACAACATATGTCAAAGCAATTCAATGTGGAATTTTCAGTCTTTTCAATAAATGGTGTTGAAACAATGGGATATTCATATACAAACAAGAACCTTGACTGTTACCTTAAAACACACACAAAGATTAATAGTGTCTTAAAATAATATTGCCTTATGTTAATATCTTACAATATAATGCAAAATATTAATAAAAAACAATATGATCAATAGGATCATAGGCCTAATATGACCAAATGAATCATTAACCTAAACTATAAAACTTCTAGGAGAAACCATAGGGAAAAAAAAAAAAGTAATTCTTTATGGCTTAGGTTAGCAAGTATTTTTTTAAATAAGACACAGAAGCACATTCATCAAAAAAAAAACATTGATAAACTTGACTTCATAAAAATGAAAAACTTTTATTCTTCAAAAGATACTGTTAACAACATGAAAAAGAAGACTATAGACTGAATTAAAATATTTGCCAACAAGTATCGCCTAAAGGACTTTATCTAGAACACAAGTCAGCAAATTATAGCCACCTATTCTTATAAGTCAAGTTTTACTATCTATCTATGGCTTCTTTAAAGCTAAAATGTCAAGAGTTAGGTAATTGCAATCCAGATCTAATGGCCCACGAGCATAAAATATTTACAATCCATCCCTTTTGGAAAAAGTTTGCCAATACCTGGCAGAGAATATTTAAAGGACTCTAAAACAAAGTAGTAAGAAGATAAATAATCCAATTTTTAAATAGATAAAAGATTTGCATAGACACTCCACCAAAGAACATCCATGAGTAGCAAAGGAAAGAACTAGTAATACATAGAACAACCTGGAAGAATCTCAAATCACTATGCTAAATGACTGAAGCCAGAGTTTAAAACCACATACAGTATAACTTATTTATACAAAACTTTAGAAGACGAAAAGCTATACTGACAGAAAGCCAATCAGTGGTGCCAGTGGCCAAGAAAGGGATTAACTGCAAAGAGACACAAAATACTTTGGGAAATGATGGAAATATCATTATTGTGCTGGTGATTACACAATTATATACATTGGCCAAAACTCATCAAATTGTAGCCTATAATTGGTGAATATTTTGTTAGGATGATTTTCAAAAATTAAATAAAGACAGCAGCAAGCATGCAGTCTTTACATTTTGCTAGCACAATTCTATTCATTCTACTATATACACCAGATAATTGACTCTAAGAAAGTTACCTAATTTATGATGAAAAACTAGAATAAGACATTATTTCTTGGATTACTATAGTAGTTACTAAACAGATATGCATCAGAATTTCTTGCAGATGTTGTATAACTGCAGCTCTCCCAGCCGCACACCCTGAAATTCTGATTTAAAGCCAGGTATGGGGGAGAGACCACTGTGGCCTAATGGGCTCTCCAGGTGATTCTGATGCATGGAGATTTTTTAAAAATATATTTTATTGATTTTTTACAGAGAGGAAGGGAGAGGGATAGAGAGTTAGAAACATCAATGAGAGAGAAACATTGATCAGCTGCTTCCTACACACACCCTACTGGGGATGTGTCCACAACCAAGGTAAGCACCCTTGACTGGAATTGAACCTGGGACCCTTGAGTCCACAGGCCGACACTCTATCCACTGAGCCAAACCAGTTAGGGCGAAATTTGAAAACCTAATGTTTACCTTGGAGTAAACTTAATCAATGTCAGGTTCTTTCCATTTCAGAGAATTCTGAGAATAATATCAAAAACAACACAAAAGATCTTAAAGCAATAAATTGTCAGTTGTATTGGTTATCACTCCAGAAGGAGGCTCAAGCCTTGGCAAACTTGCCTCCCAAAGGTTCAAGTCTTCTAATACTCCATCAATGCCCTTCCCTGACCAAAGCATGGCTGAAAGCATAGTAATCTTTGAGCCTTAACTTTCTCATTGATATCTGACAGGATCGAGTACCTATCTACATCATAGAAGTTTTTTTGTCAGAATCAAGCAAGATAATTCATATAAACTGCTTGACACAAGGCCTGGGACATAGTATGTACAATGAAACCTGGAAAATTTAGATAACCTTAGTTATTTTTCCCCAAACTCCACAGCAGGATCACTTTGGCCGTGTCATTAACTTTATGATCATGAGCCCCTAGATTTCATGCTTTTAAATTGCTTGGACCCCACATATCATTTTTGCTATTCTTGATCAATTTCATCTCTTAGCATTTTCATTATCTAAACTAATAAAAGCGAAATATTAAAATTAACCGTTTCTCCGAGACAGGGTAAGTCACACCCACCAGCCAATCAGAGCGGCTGTATGCAAATTAGCCCAGCCAACATGGCGGCCGCCACTCACGGACCTGAGTAAACAGCCCTTTCCATTGCGGCAGGAGGGAAAGTGAAGCTGCGCCCCTCAGCTCAGCTCCGATTAAACTGCCTCTAGCGAAACACAGCTTTTTGAAACATTGTAACAATCATAGAATCCTC
>PVJC01008288.1:0-41394 GCA_004026665.1 Murina feae | reverse complement strand
TTAAAAGGTCATGAAATTTTTCACAAGAATTTGTTAAATTATATTTCACACATAAAATGGCTTTCAAAGTCTCAACACTTAATTGTGATTTTTCTGATGTCCACACTTTATTTACCATAGAAAAAAACATGTTCAGTCGCAGCATTCATTCCTGGTAAGGACAGCGCGTTATTATTTTAATTTTAATTTCAATCCTATATTTCTTTCTAAATAATAACAATACTAACTTGTATTATTTTTCCTCTGAATTTGCCGTAACGTAAGTTGTAAGTGTCACTTTCAAGGCCGGCGCTAGATTTTTTGCCGCCACTATAAAATATAAATAATACGAGTACTGTCTGCTAAATTCAAGAAAATTTATGTATTTATGAAATAAATAAATAAATTACTTACCTAAATTATCTGAATAGCTGATTTGTAATGACATCACTTGTTTAACTAGCTTACTAGCACGCAGTACGATGTGCATTGTCTGAGAGACAGTTACAAAATGTTTTCGTCATTGCCAATCCCAAAAATGCCACGCCATTGTTCATTAAGTCCAAACAATGGTGGTTGAATTCTAACAACTGATCAACAATGCGAACTTTGATAAGCAGTTCTCAATAATCAGTTCTCAACAATTATTTGTTATTATTAAAGTTTAACATTATAAAATTAACAAAAATAATATAAAACTTATATCCTGGCTAAATAGCTACATGGCCGCCGAAAACCATATATTCCCTTCCCATTCTCCTGCCGTTCCCTAGCTTGTCATACATTCTTTCCAAAAATTGGGACTTTTTTAAAATGCTTCAAGACATGGGACAAATTGTTAAAAATTGAGACTGTCCCGCCAAAAGTGGGACGTCTGATCACATTACCACTGTCCCCACCCCCTGCTCATGCCCTCGCCCCACCCTGGTGTCTGTATCCATTGGTTAGGCCTATATGCATGCACACAAGTCCTTTGGTTGATCTCTCCCTTTATCCCCACCTTCCCCTACCTTCCCTCTGACGTCTGACAGTGTGATCCATACTTCTCTGTCTCTGGATCTGTTTTTGTTTATCAGTTTATGTTCATTATATTCCATAAATGAGTAAGATCATGTGGTATTTTTCTTTCACTTCCTGGCTTATTTCACTTAGCATAATGCTCTACAGGTCCATCCATGCTGCTCCAAATGGTAAGAATTCCCTCCTTTTTACAGCAGCATAATATTCCATTGTGTACATGTACCACACTTTTCTAATCCACCATCTGCCGATGGGCACTTAAGCTGTTTCCAAATCTTAGCTATGGTGAATGGTGCTGCTATCAACATAGGGGTGCATATGTCTAGGATATGTGTCATGTTTTTCTAACACACTTTAAAATAAATAACTATTAACATTGATGACTATAAG
The DNA here is from genome assembly GCA_004026665.1 of Murina feae. Taxonomy (NCBI): domain Eukaryota; kingdom Metazoa; phylum Chordata; class Mammalia; order Chiroptera; family Vespertilionidae; genus Murina; species Murina feae. The sequence goes on along the minus strand of PVJC01008288.1, from coordinate 40,005 downwards.
GCCGCCCCCTAAAGTGTAGAGGAATGTGCCCTGAAAATCACAGACTGTCTCCCCTTCCCACGTCTCACATATTAACACTGTCTAGTGACTGGGGCCTCCCAGAGACACACAGAACCACTGCTTCCTGCGGCAGCTCCACCAGAGCCGTGTCCCAGAGCAGAAGGACCAACGGTCAGACCGCTCGGCCGAGGCATTCAGAGCGTCAGGGCTCAGAGCCGCACCCTGGAACCCCTCATCCAACCCCTTCTCTTGGCAAGCAGAAGCGGGGGCCGTGACTTCCAGGAGCGGCAGGGGCTCCCTGCTCCCGGGCAGCTGCACTGGCAGCGCTGGGACCGAATGCCAGGCCCCCCGGGTGGCACCTCCCATAGCCTGGCTCTGAGGGAGTGCCTCCTGCAGGCGTGCGGGGCCCCTGGAGGACAGGGCTGGGGCAGCGGCGGATGCTGGGCTGTAGGTGACCGGTGGGAGGAGGGTGTGGCTCAGCCTGCACAGGCGGCAGGCCTGCCTCGCGCCCGCTTGGCCCTCACGGCCGAGTCCTTCCATCTTTGGACCCGTGGGCAGCCTCGCTGTCTGCTGCCTCCGTGTCCTCCCTGCAGCCCGAGGGTCACCCCTTCAGTCCGGATGGCTGCAAGGCCCAGGTGACCCCGGATGCTCACACCTGTGACCCTTCTTGGCCCAGGGACACCACCCACATGGGACGGTCCCCGGGGCCGCAGGGGCAGAGCTACAGGACACTCGTCCCAGGTCGGAAAGAAGTGAGCTCAGACACAGACGCCTGGGGAGGAGAGGGCGGCGTGATGCCCTGTGGTCAGGGTTCTGTTGCTCACAGGTAATGGCTGTCTTCTACTGAAGGAGGGGGGGGGGGATGGGGCCAGCGACAGCGGGGAGGGGAGGCCAGCCGGGAACCACGGCAGCCGGGGGAGGCCCAAGGTTACCTGGAAGCTTGAGTGGAATTAAAAAGGCAGAAGGCAGCTTTTCGAGGACGGGGTGTCAGCAGTAGCTGGGACCTGGGGGCAGGCCGCCCTCTCGGTCGCGCTGCTGTCTTAGAGTGTCCTCCCCGCATGGGAGTGGGCGTCCTCCCATCAGGAGGTCTCTTGGGTTCTCACTCAGGACTCCGAGTCAGGCCAAGGGTTGCTCCGGACGGTGCCACCTGTCCTCCCAGGAGCCCGTCCCAACCCCTCCCCGCTCAGGCAGCATCTCCCTGGGCAGGCTGTGCCCCGGCTGTGCCAGCTAAAGCCCAGGGCCCGCAGTTGCCCAAGCCCAGTGGCCACGAGCACTCTTGAGCTGCTCAGGCTGTACGCATTGCCTTGCTAAGGTTTAGTTCCTGGAACAAAGCAAACCCCAGAATTGAAAAGCTTGTTCACCTAAATCACAGGAACAGAATCAATATGGTCATATCCTCTTTCAGGTAAGGAAATGGAGGCACTGAGAGAATTCTAAGTTCACACAGCAAGTCAGAAACGGGAGCAATGATACCCCATTTGATAAACGATTGTCTCTTACCATCATTCAACAGCACGTGGCAGTGGGACAGGAGCTTGTACACATCCCGTCTCCGCAACAGCCCATCAATATCACTGAGGCCCACGGGAGAAAAAGGCCCGATCACCCCCAGACAAGCGGCAGGACCCAGCTCCGGTCCGCCTGCAGGCTTCAAGCCCCTGCGACGCTCAGAACAGAACTCTCTCCCGGTCCCAGGCAGCCTCCCCCTTGGGTGCGCGTCTCATTGCTAAGTTCAGTTACCTTTCACTAAGCCTCCTGTGTCCTGTGGTCTTTCCATGCTCACAATCGTTAGCCCTGGGATTGGGGTCGGGGTCATGCCTGTGAGGTGAGGAAAGGACACGTACGTGGTCAGCACACAGCAGCAGCAGGGATGTTTGTGTGGTCCCCATGTTGGAACAACGAGACTGAGATTCCCAGAAGTTGAGTGACTCACCCAAGTTCAACAGTGAGTATGGTAAAGTCAGATCCCATAACCAAACTGTCTGATCCCAAAGCCACGGCTCCACCGTGGCTCCAGGCTGCCTGACGAGGCCAAATGTAATCGACATTGTCAACCCGTGGTGCTTGGTGCTGATTCAGTGCCAACAGGAACCCCCAGTTCGGAGAGCTGCAGAGAAGGAAATTTTGTTCAGCGCAAACAGCTCAGTTGTGACAGAGCACAATTATGAGAACAGCATGGCTGTGCAGCTCAGTAGTGCTACAGCTCAGTTACGAAGCAGCAGGGCAGTGGGGCAGCCCTGGCAAGGTGGCCCTCTCTGGCTAGACAACTGTGTTCTGCAGTCCAATCTGCTCTGCCCTGCCCTGCCCGGGTCTGGGCTGGGCTGCCCTGGCTGCTCTGCACCCCTCTGCTCTGGTGGGCAATCTTCGGTGTCTCAGCTCCAGCCAAGGGAAAGCAGCCCTCGGGAAAGGGAGGGTACTGAGGGAGCAGAGGAGAGCTGGCTTATGTAGAGAGAAATCTCCGCCCCTGGTCCCTGATTGGTTTGTCCTCATGCAAATGAGGATTCTAAGTATGCACAATTTGATTGGTCCAAAGGGGCCATCCTAATTGGTCAAAATGGAGCCACTCTGATTGGCTGGTGAAGATGCTGATGGCGATAAAGCTGTGCAACTCCAATTAGATAGGGGAAAGTGTCAATCCTATCGTGAACGTCCAGCTCCAGGAACTCCTTTGTGAGAGCTTGCTCAGATGGCAGCCCAGCATGTTGACTTGTACTTAGCCAGCAGTCACCACCTAATTGAATTGGAAACTGTATTTTACAGATGTTTACCCCCATCCACTTTCAGAAAAGATTTGATGGGGGCGGGGGTGACATTCCATAAGCCCAGACACCCAGATCTCGGGTTATTAATTTTGTCAACTGTGATCACTTATTTGAAACGAAGTCTCCTCTGTGTAATTACAATCCTATTCTTGAGCGAAAGAGGCAGGTGTCTCTTCTCAAGTGTCTGTTCAGTATCCCGGGGTGACGGTTGTCCCTGAAGGTTGCTAACAACTCGCAGTGTTGACAGTTGGGAGACCCTGAGACTTGTCAGGAGGACCAGGCTGTTCCCTTTTGACAACCGTCTGGCTCCTGGCAGTCGCTTCCCCACGGGGCGGGCGCAGTGTCAGGGTTTCCACGAAGCCGCCTCTGTTAATCCTCATCCGCCTCCAGCGGGAGTTCAGCGGCTGTCCTCTGGGCGGCGGTGCCACCGGGCCCAGGGCTGCAGCGACAGACCTCGGGCAGCGCCAAGTTTAAAGCTGCGAGTCCGGTGGGCGCAGAGGCCCCTCCCTCCCGACCAGCGCCCGCGGGTCCGCCGGCCTTCAGACCCTTCTCCGCCACAGTGGGTGCAGGGGACCCCCAGCGAGAGAGTGGCTCACGGTCATTTCTCTCCCTTCTTCAGTTGCGGTCAGATTAAGGAAAGGGGCCCCCTTCCAACGCCACCCCACCCCCGGGGGCAAGGCTGGAGCCCCAGGGGCGGGTCAGGGCACCCGGGCTTCTGGGTCCTCCTCCCTCCCTCCCTCCCTCCCTCCCTCCCTCCCTCCTTTCCTCCTCCCCCTCCGCTGTCACTGGCTGCACCTCCGAGGCCTGCACAATAGAGGCTCCGCCCTCCCTCTGCGAGCTCTTCGCCCCGTCCGCTCCCAGCAGTCAGGCCGGTCCTTGCTCCCAGGTTCCCGGCAGCCCACGCTGGGCGACCTCAGGCTCCCCGCTGCTGCCGGTGCACCGCCTTGCTGTCTGACCCCATCCTCCCGCCTGAGGACGCCGGGTCACCTCCCCCTTCCCTGCGCCAAGGCTGCTCCTGCCCATCCGGACAGAGATGACCAGGGTCTCGGGGGCACCTCCGCCACGCGCGCTGGGCTGCACCCGGCTGGGGAAGGCCCTCTGAGCTCCGCCCTCGGACTCCAGCCAGGACACTCTCGGGCTCAGTCGCTGCTGGACCCCATCCCCAGACGTTCCCAGGCCGAGCCCCTTCTGTCTCGCCTTCATGGCCCAGCCTCTGCTGCTGCTTCTCTGGCTGGCTCTGGGTGTGGCCCCCCGCGGCGTGGCCGGTGTGGCCCCTGCAGGAACCAGCGAGCCCCCTACCGCGCAGACGGTGGCACCCACGGAAGCCGAGACCCTGCAGAATGAGGCAGACAACCAGGAGAACGTCCTGTCTCAGGTAGGCGCTGTCTGGCCACCTGCCTGCCCACCAGGTGGGCACTTGTCTCTCATCCACTGAGTGTTTCCTTCGGGGAAGGGACATGGGTCCTCCTCTCGAAGTTGGGGGTCTTTCGGGCGATGGGACCAGGAGAAGAGGAGAAGGAGGGGAAGAATGGAGACCCTGGCTCAGGGTTGGGAGGAGACCCCTCTGGTCTGCATGGCCGTTTGTGGGAACCCGAACGCGCCCTGGCACCGTGTTGGGCAGAGGCAGATGGCGGGACCCCTGGGAGATGTTTCGCCACAGGAGTGAGAGGCCCGGAGGAGATGGGGTGAATGTGGGCAGTAAAGGACTGTCCTTGTTTTAGGGCTCAATCCTCACGCCCTATTCCAAGTGTTCAGCTGAGGACCATCAGGCGACGTTTGGGGGGTTAAGAGGTTGGGGGGTGGACAGGGCCCCGGGTTCTGAGTCTCAGCCAGCCCCTCTCCTCTCGGGGGCTCTCCGGGCTGTTTATGCCATGACCTGTGGCGGCGGCGGACAAGGAAGGACCCCATGCCGCTAGCTGCCCGCACTCCACAGCCCCGCTCTCACCGAACACGGGTCTCCTGGCCTTCCCTTAATAATTATGTTAACATATGCCCTGTACCCTCCCACAGCCTCACTCGGACCCCGACATTAAAAAGACAGAAGCGCCTGACATTGGGGTCGTGCGGGGCCATGGCAAAGCTCCCTGAGAGCCGAGCCTCGGGAGGAAGGGCTGCAGGGGTCTCTGTGCGGTCAGGGCGGGAGCGGAGCAGAGCTTCAGAGGGGAGGCAGCGGTTGGCGGTCGGCCCAGCCGCTCACTCACCTTGAACTACGCCTTCGTCCGCTGCGTTTGATCACAGCCCTGAAAAACCTAGTGTTAGAAGAAACCCACCCTTTGCAAGAAAAACTGTTCCCAGCCTGTTCCCAGCCAGCAACCAGGAAGGCTCCCCCACAAGCTCATGGCCTGTCAGCGAGTCGAAAGGAGCCCCTCTCAGTGCCCAGAAAGGGAGCCTGGTGTTGGGGGTGCAGGGCCTGCTGGAGAGCAGCTGGGAGAAGCCTGATGCCCTAGCAAGGGGGTTCCAGGGGCTGCCCTGTGAGCTGGCAGGCTGAGGAAACATCCGCCTCCTAGGAGCAGAGAGGCTGCCAGTGCACGCTTAGCTGTGCCTGGATTCTGGGTCCAGAAGCTGCTGTGGGAGCCAATGCAATACTTTTTAAAATATATATATATCTTATTGATTTTTTTACAGAGAGGAAGGGAGAGGGATAGAGAGCTAGAAACATCGATGAGAGAGAAACATCCATTAGCTGCCTCCTGCACGCCCTCTGCTGGGGATGTGCCCGCAACCAAGGTACATGCCCTTGACTGGAATCGAACCCAGGACCCTTTAGTCCACAGGCCGACGCTCTATCCACTGAGCCAAACCAGTTAGGGCGCCAACTCAACCCTTAAATGGAGTAATCCTTACCGGCTTCTCCTCCCTCTACCCTCCCTGCCCCACACACCATTCCCTTCTCCAAACCTAACCCATGCTTCGAGGCCCAGCACAAGCACCCCTTCTCAGAAGTCTTCCTCGCACTGCGGGCTGTGGCCCTGGGTGACCCCTCCCCGCACTGGGCGGGACACTGGGCACGCCCTCTCCCTCTGCACCGGGGCCCCCAGTGCAGGCCTGGGCAGCACTCAGGAGTGGGAGTGGAGGGTGGTAAATGGCGATGGGAAGGGCACCTTCAGGTCCGGGTGCCGGCAGCCGGCCTCAGCAGGCCGTTCTCTTTTCCTTCTTGACTCTAACCCTGGGCTCCTGCTGGGGCAAGGCCTGCTGGGAAGATGCTGGGGCTCGCTGGTTTTCCCTTAAAATGAGGAAAGGCTGAGAACACACAGTTTCCTCGGACAAGAGGCAGCAGCATGCGGTGCCTTCAAGGAATGACCGTGGGGGCGGTCAGGCATCGGAGGTCTCTGGCCGAGTGGCTGCAGAGGCCTGTGTCCACCCTCTCTCTGTCTGCCTGTGCAGCTGCTGGGAGACTACGACAAGGTCAAGGCTGTGTCTGAGGGCTCCAACTGCCAGTGCAAATGTGTGGTGAGGCCCCTGGGCCAGGACGCCTGCAGGAGGGTCAACGCCGGGGCCTCCAGGAAGGAGGACTTCTACACTGTGGAGACCATCACCTCCGGCTCGTCCTGCAAGTGCGCCTGTGTCGCTCCACCCTCCGCCCTCAACCCCTGCGAGGGGGACTTCCGGCTCCAGAAGCTTCGGGAGGCCGATGGCCGCGACTTGAAGGTGGGGCCTGGTGGGGCGCTGCCACGGGTGAGGGGGTGTCCGGGGATCGCAGGCCTTTGAGTGAGGGACCTGCTTCAGCCTTTACACAGTCGGTCACTTTCAGCCCTGACATCCAAGGAAGCTGGTGAGAGCCAAGCCTGCCCATCTTGCCAATGGAACCAGGGCGGCCGGGCTGGGGGCAGCTGCCAGGCCCAGCAGCTGAAGAACTCGGTCGCAGGCCCACTGGGGGCGGCCTCGTCGGGCTCCTGGCCGCTGGGCGGTGGGAGGAGCTGGGTCTGGGAGCCGGACGACCGCTCCGGTCACCGCTCGGCACCACTTGCATCATCGACTCAGGTTACTCCCTTGTCTGACCGAGTCCCCTGAATGCGCAGGGGGAACATCTTCCCTGCGGATCGGCCAAGCGCTGGTGACAGCTGTTGAGTGTGGGCACTGCCTGGACACATGCTGCGCAGTGACTGCCGCTGGCGGTCATCCATACCCATTAGGTAGAGTGGTGTTTGACAGGCAGCGAGTGACCCCGACTCAGCCGCACCCCTCGGAGCTGAAGCTCTGCCCTGAAGCTCGTACTGAGTCAAAGGCTGTAGGATGGGGCACTGGGGCCCCTGGAACGGGCAGCAGAACTTCCTCGCAGTTCAGAGAGCTGACCCCTCCGGGGCCTTGTCCGGGGTCCCTGCCTGCACCGTGGGAGGACCTCGTTCACAGGTTCTGTCTGATGCGAGGTTGGAGCTGGGTGGGGCGGAGGTCCAGCAGGCTGTGCTGGGGACCTCAGCAGGAGCACCTGCCTTCTGCCCATGCGTGCCCCCAAGCCCGGGATGTGCCAGGGCTTGGCCTCCTTCCCCTGGGGGACCTGAGACTTCGGTGCCCATGCCAGCTTGCCACCTCAGAGTGGGGTCATGAGGCGCTTTCACGGGAAGGCCAGTGCTCTCAGTGCGAAGAACACACACTGCCTCCGGGGCCTCAGCAGGCGGGGGCGGGGTGCCCTGGGGAGCGTGCCGGGGCCGTGTGCACAGGCACTGAGGCTCCAGCCACCCCACTGGGTGTCCACAGACCCCGCCCGGCACATGCTGTGCCGACTGGCAGGACTGACAGCCTAGGAGGAAAGACAGACGATGGAGCTTCACCAGGGTCCCAGCAGCGGGTACACTCACGTCATTGCGTGGCTGCCAAGACAAATGCCACCGCCGAGGCCACCTCTCAGCCCCTGGGGTGTCCTGTGGGCTCGGCCTGGTCCGTTGGCCTAGACTAACCCACCCTGTTCCGCAGCTCGCCACCATCATAGACATGCTGGAGGGCGCGTTCTACGGCTTGGACCTCCTGAAGCTGCATTCGGTCACCACCAAGCTGGTGGGGCGCGTGGACAAACTGGAGGAGGTAAGGAGCATCCTGGGTCTTCTTCCTGATCAAGCCCAGCACGTGTCAAACTCCCCAGTGCTTTGACAGAAGGCACATTCTGGTGACCAAGAGAACCAGTGAAATGTAATAGAATTACCTTCTTTTTCATACAGAAGAACCATATACCCATGTGGCTATGGTGAAGGGGTGGGTCCCCCTAATGTGGACAGTCACTGCAGAGGCCTGTGCTCCAGGGCACCAGGGTCCCAGGTCTCAGCCAGCACCTGGCCCGGGCTAGATGCTCGTCAGCCATCTGCTTGGGGAGCAGCTGGCCTCGGCAGCTGGCGGCTCCACCCAGGCCGGCTGCCATCTCTCAGCTGTGGTCAGAGGGACGGGGCCTCATCCTGCCTGTGCTGACGATCTGAACACCCGCTGCTCTGGGGGCTGGAGACAGCTGCCAGCCGGGGTGGCTGTCCCTGCCCACCTGGTCCTTGATGGGTCCTGGAGGGGCTGGAGTAGGGGTAGGGCAGGCTGAGCTGCCAGCCCCCCTCCCCCAGGGTCCAGGGACTCCATGCTGGCTCACGTCACTCCCACAAGGAAGCCTGCTCCCTTCACCCAGGCCCTACCCACTCCCAGAGGGGTCCCACACCCCTCTGGGACCTCCATCTCCCAGGTAGCATGGCCTCCTCCAAGGCTTAGGTCTCCACCTTCTCCCTGCCCCCAAGGGCCCCTCCTTCCACCTCGCCCACAGCTGCCAAGCTGCAGCCTCACCATTGTCCTGCCCAGGCCTAGGGAGAAGGCAGGTGTCCTCACTCCTGCTCTTCCAATGGGGCGCCTCTGCCTGTGCAGTGTCCCCCCATCTCTAAAGAGCACCTCCTGACACGCCACCTGTTCCTGCTGTACCCCTCACCTCCCCCAGGGCCCAACACTACAGCCTAGTCTCAGCCAGGCATGCACACACCTGTCCCACCATTGGACGAGGTCAGATACAGTCTCCACCAGCCCTGGACCCCAAGGCCACCACATCCAGTCCCCTTGCCCAGCAACCCTGCCTCATCCTCCACTTTCTCCCTCCCGAGGGGCGTCTGTGCACGGGCCCCAGCACCTGGCACCTGTTCTGTGCACACCTTCTCCCCACTGCTGGGCCTCCCCCAAGGGCTCAGGACAGATTTCCCAGGCCTCCAGGCCCATGGCCTGTGCCAGCCTGTCGCTCTCCTCCCCTCGCACACTGCTCTGCCAGATCCTCAGCAGCGAGCAAGGGAACATTCTCCCCACCAGATAGACCCCTCCTGCCACAGCGCCACGTGGCCCATGGCCCAGCCGCACACACCGTACTCGTCACGATCCCAGCTGTGCCGGGGAGGAGTCTGAGGAGGAGGTCAGGGGGCTCTCCCTTTGCCAGGTAGGATTGAGAATGCCCGTGTGGGGGCATCCTCAGCCCTGAGAAGTGCCCCACATAGGCTCTGGGTAGGAGGGAACTGAGCCAGGGAGGAGACCAGGACAAAGCTGACTGGGGCTGATGGGTGATGCCACTGCAGCCTGGCATTTGTTTAGGTGGTGATGGGCTCTGCCGTTCCTGTGAGGGGTGACCTCTGCCACCCTCTGGGCTCTGGGCTCAGGCTGCCTCCATCCTGCTCTGTGCTCCTCACCAACCCGAGGGGCACCCAGGACTACAAATCAGTGCAGGGGCCTCCAGGGGCCCAGCGACCCAAGATGGGGGCCCTGCCAGCACGTGGCAATGCCACCTCAGGCTGCCAGGAGCATGGGCTTTGTGTGGGTAATGAGGCGACTGAGGCCACGCCACTGGGGTGCCCAGTGGAGCCCTGGGCCCTGTGGGCAGGAAAGGGACACACCTCAGTGCCCCCAAGAAGTGCACTGACTGTGGGAGAGGTCAGCATCTGCAACGGCCACGTCACCTGACTCACTGTTTTCCTAGGTGGACCCTTGTGGTTCATCTGCTTCTTGCAAACATCCCCTCCCAGAGGGGGTGTCACAGAGCGGGGTCCCCCTCAGCCTGGCTAACCACTGGCCCCTCAATAGAGTGCACTAGTGATGCAGCGCATCACACCGGACCTGAGGTCACAGAGATGCTGGGCCGCTCTCTAGAGGTGCACACTGAGGCACAGCCGCCCAAATCCACCAGGACCTCTCTGTCCTTTCCTGGCAGCGTTGCCTGCCCCCCTGCCCAGCTCAGGCCCCTGCCCGGCTCAGGCCCCTGCCCAGCTCAGGCCCCTGCCCAGCTCAGGCGGCTGCAGTCCCTCCACATGAAGAGCACCTGGGCTTGCTGGGAGGTGGCTTGGATCACAGACCTCTCTAACCAGCTTCCTTGGCGGGTGGCACCTGCTGCTGGCCTCTGGACCAACGCAAGCAGCAAGGATACCCTCCCTGTCCACATGGGGCTCCTCCGAGCTGCTCAAGAGCTGGCTGAGTTCTTAGAGGTCCAGGGAGCCAGAAGGCCAGGGGCTGGGATCCACTCTGCCATTTGTTTTTGTGTGTTTTTAATCTTTATAGCTGAGAGTATTACAGATGTCCCCCTTTTCCCCCCTCCACCCGGTTCCCAACCTGCCCCAGGCCTTCACCCCCCTACTGCTTGTGTCTGTAGGTGAGATCTTTGGTTAATCTCTTCCCACCCCTTCCCCCCCTTCCCTCTGAGAATCGTCAGCCTGTTCCATGCTTCCATGCTTCTGATTCTATTTTATTCACCAGTTTATTTTGTTCATTAGATTTCTTGCTCATTTATTTTGATTTTTAGATTCAAATGTTGATAGATATGAATTTATTGTCATTTTATTGTTCATATTCTTCTTCTGCTGCTGCTTCTTCTTATTCCTTTTTTTAAAAGAATACCCTTCACATTTCATTTAATACTGGTTTGGTGGTAATGAACTCTTTCAAATTTTCTTGTCTGTGAAGCTCTTTATTTGATCCTCAATTCTGAATGAAAGCTTTGCTGGGTAGAGTAATCTTGGTTGTAGGTTCTTGCTATTCATCACTTTGAATATTTCTTGCCACTCCCTTCTGGCCTGCATGATTTCTGTTGAGAAATCAGCTGACAGTCATATGGGTGCTCTCTTGCAGGTAACTAACTGCTTTTCTCTTGCTGCTTTTAAGATTCTCTTTGCCCTTAACCCTTGGCATTTTAATTATGATGTGTCTTGGTGTGGACCTCTTTGGGTTCCTCTTGTTTGGGGTTCTCTGCACTTAATGGACTTGTAAGTCTATTTCTTTCATCAGGTAGGGGACGTTTTATGTCATTTTTTTCTTCAAATGGGTTTCCAATATCTTGCTCTCTCTCTTCTCCTTCTGATACCCCCATAGTGGACATGTTGGTAGGCTTAAAGTTGTCTCAGAGGCTCCTTACACTATCTTCATTTTTTTTCTTTTTGCTCTTCTGATTGGGTGTTTTTTGCTTCCTCGTATTCCACATTGTTGATTTGATTCTCAGAATCCTCTAATCTACTATTGAATTCCTGTAAATGATTCTTTATTTCAGTTAGTGTATGCTTTATTTCTGACTGGTCCTTTTTCATATCTTTGACTTTCTCACTAAGATTCTTGAAAGTCTCATGAAGATCATGAGTAACCTTATAACCATGGTTTTGAACTCTGTATCCAAAAGTTTGCTCTCCTCCATTTCTGTCGTTTGTGGTATGTTTTGTTGTCTCCCCATTTTGACTGCTTCCTTGTGTTTGCTTCCACGTATTAGATAGAGCCTCTATGTCTCCTGGAATTGGTAGAGTGGTTTTGCGTAGTAGGTATCCTGTAGGGTCCAGTGGCTCAGCCTCCCCAGTCACCTGAGCTGGGCACTCTAGGTGTGCCCCTATGTGGGCTGTGTGCACAGTCTTGTAGTTGAGTCTTGATTGCTGTTGGCATCGCTGGGAAGAATTGATCTCCAGGCCAATTGGCTGTGAGGATCAGCTGCAACTACAGTGGAAGAGCAGCTGTGCAGGAGACACCTCTATGGAGCAGGACTTGCTTCAGGGGGGCTTTGGTGCTCACTGAGTCTGCCCCTTAAGTGGTTGCTTATAGATGTGTAGAGTTGTAGTTGGCTATGGTTGAAGCTGTCCACTGGGTACACTTGCTCTAGGGCCTCCAGGGAGGTACAAAGTCAGCCACTGCCTGGGGCCACCCTGCAGGAACTACTTATACTGGGTGTGGAGGTGCCCTGGTGAGGCCCATCTGTGAAGCAAGACAGGCTCTACTAGTGCAGGGTCCTGGGCCTCTTGCTGATAGGTATGGGACACACTGATATCAGCTGAGCTTGCTTAAGAGGTTTTAGCAAAGTCTGAAGCCTGAGTAAGGACAGGCCATTCATATGCAAAAGCCACTGCAAACAGGTTGGGGGGGGGCTGTAAATTGGATGGGGCGGGGTCTCTGACGATAGAGCAAATAGATATTGCCCCTGCCAGTCAGCCCTGCAACCAGAGCGGTTCCAGCACTTCAGCAATGACCCCTGTGAGCACCTCTATTCGGGAGAACGCTGCCCCAAGTTCCTGCCCTGATGCCAGACACTCCAGTTCCTCCCAGTATCTGCCTGGGTCCCCAAAGCCACTGCCCTGCGCTGGAGCTCAGAGAAAGCGGGACCTTGTAAGTTCATGTGTGGGCCCTTTAAGAGGAGCACCTAGAACTCCAGCAGCCTTTGTGTCACTGAGCCCCAACCCCCTCTGGCTTTTACAGCTCCGGGAGCCTGGGCTGGGGGCTGCTGTGGGGCTGGGTCCCTTGCTTCCCACGGGTGACCTCCACAGAGACCATCTCCCTCCTGATTTAAAAAATGCCACTTGTGGGTGCTGGTCCAGCCAGGCTGTGCCTCCCACCAGGCTCGGTGCTTTCCTTACTTCTCTAGCTGCAGGACTTCCATTCAGCCAGGTCTCAGGCCGTGCCGGATGCTGCTTGTTCTGTTTCAGTTGTGATTTTGACGTGGTTGAGGGAGGCAGCGAGTACAGGCGTTTACCTACGCCACCATCTTGGTTCTTCCTCTGACACTTGTTTTAAAAGATCCTCAGACAAATCACCTCCTTGCTTGGGGCCTCCATGTCCTCATCTTATAATGAGAGGACATTGCTGTGGGGCCCAGGCCAGCTCTAACCTCCATGAAAACTCACAGCCACTCACATGAACTCGTCCACGCCCCGCCTCGTATCAGCCACAGGGAAACTGCCAGGACCTCCTCACTCACGGTGGACGCTGGTCTGGCAACAGCTGTGGGCCCGGAGCCGCACGTTCCCTCCGGAATCCACTCTCCTAATGTGGCACATGGCCGCCCCGACCCTGTCAGGAGTGGCCCACCCCAGTGAGGTGGCTCGCTCTGGGCCTGAAACAAGACCTCTGTCCCACGGGCTCTCGTTCGCACAGTGAGCTCCATGCAGTCAGAGGCCACGTGGTTTGCACCCAGGGGACCCCGAGCCCTCCCACAGCCATGCGTGGCCGGCCCTGCAGGAGCCTGCGCCAGGTGTCTATGTCCCCCCACCCCCACCCACACCACCCCAGGTGCCTGGTTTTCCTCTAGGACACAGCTGCATCACAGGGATGTGGAGTCTGGGATGTGGGGCCTGGGATGTGGGACCCAAGACCAGGGGCCTGGACAGCTCCCCAGAGCAGGGCTGGACACTCTCAGGGCCCAACGGCTTCTCGGCCGGTGTCCAGCCTGCCTGGCAGGTAGGTGTGTGCTCTGAGCAGATGGCGGCCACCTCCTGCTTGTCTCAGCACAGTCATGAACCCTCTTTTTAAATATTTTCTCTTAGGAAGTTTCTAAAAACCTCACCAAGGAAAACGAACAAATCAAAGAGGACGTGGAAGGAATTCGTGCTGAGATGAACCAGCGTGGCAAGAACTGCTCCCGGGACTCGGCAGCCAGGCTCTCGGAGGCAGAGGCAGGTTCGGCCCTGCAGAGGGACGCGGCAGCCACCTACGCCCACCCCGAGGTACCGTCCCTCCCCCCAGCATGAGCGCCCGGCAGGTGCACCGAGCTGATCCCATCCTGTCGCAGGCCGGGTCCCTGTCGCCCCTTGGCACCTCTGAGGCCCAGGAGGGCTGCGGGTCGGTGTTGAAGGCAGGGCTCCACGGGCACGCGGGCCGGGCAGGTGAGGAGACAGCAGGAGAGCTCACAGTTGCCCTGGCTCAGGGGGAAGTGGTGGTGGGGGTGTCAGCCCTCTGCCCACCAGTGGGTCCCAGCACACTGTCACCGTGCAATGGACAATGCCCCACTTGCTTCAGAGTTCTTCCCACTTGCGACCCCTTTTTTTTAAAAAATATATTTTATTGATTTTTTACAGAGAGGAAGGGAGAGGGACAGAGAGTTAGAAACATCGATGAGAGGGAAACATCGATCAGCTGCCTCCTGCACACCCCCTACTGGGGATGTGCCCGCAACCAAGGTACATGCCCTTGACCGGAATCGAACCTGGGACCCTTCAGTCCGCAGGCCGACGCTCTAGTCACTGAGCCAAACCGGTCAGGGCCCACTTGCGACCTCTTAGCTCCGCTTCAGTTCCTACGTTGCGTCCATGTCCTGAGGGTGACATGTGATACCATCTAATGTTCCCTAAATGGATGACCAAGAAACAGCATTAATTTGGAAGCTCACCTGAGTGAGTGGAGGCAGTGGGTAAAGAGTGCAGACGCGGCCAGGGCCAGGGCAGCGGTGGGAGGCGCCTCATGTGCTTTCCTGGGGCCACACCAGGTGGACGGCAGAGGGATTCCAGGTGCACCAGGCAGGGGCCTGCCCCGGCAGCCAGGCCGGGTGTGGGCGGGGCAGGGCCGAGGCTGCTGTCACCTGGGAGCGCTGGTGGCGTTGTCCATGGGACGCTGCTGCCTAGATCGTTATTGCCCAGCCTGGGACTTGTAGTCAGAGCGGCTCGTTAAGGGGTGCAGGGTGGGCAGCGCTGCAGTTTGGGGAACCGGGCACATGTGCTCCGAAGGCAGGACAGCAGGCAGTTTAGCCCTGCGGACAGTATGGCGCCTGCACCCTGCCCAGTAAGTGACTCAGAACAAAACCCGTTCCCAACCAGAGACAGGGGTAAGGAAGGCCTCTCATTTCCTGGCGTTGCCCATGATGACTGCTGTGATGCTCTGGAGAAATATCATTTTCCTTCCAACCATGACACACATCCCCATGTCGGGCATCTGACATGCTGCTACTGGCAGTGCCTACTGTGCCTGCTGGGCCGCTGGAACTGGTCTGAGCCCAGAACCCCGGGGAGGATGTTGGGCTGGAAGAGAACCTGGGGGCACTTCTGTGGCCCTGGGCGCCCCCGCCTGCCTGCTGCCCAGTGCGGGCTGCTGCCGCCCCTGGCCCTCCCTGGCGGCCAGGCTGAGCTCGCCGTGGTCTCGATGACGCATTGTGTGGTGCGAACCAGCTCAGGTTTCCTGAGGGCAAACAGCAAACCAGCCAGACTCCCAAGTTCCCTCCTTGCTCAGCAGAGGCCTGTCCCCTCTGAGGCCTAGTCATCACACTGCGGTCAGCACAGTCCACCCAACCCGCTGTGGGGACAGAGCCAGGACCAGCAAGGGAGGGGCCCAGTTGGGCTTGTCCTCTCTCACCCCGCCTTCAGTGAGCACTGCTGAGGGGACCACTGTAGAGGATCCTCAGCTTCTCAGAACTTGGGCAGGCGGGGGGAGGGGGGTCATCGGGAGGCCTCTCGCCAAGGAGGTCCTGGCCTGGAGGTGGTGAGGGCTCTGGGCGCAGGCAGGGAGAGGGGACAGCCAGACGCCAGGAACTGAAATCACACACAGAGTCTTGGATGAACGGAATGAGGGAAACACTGCGCCCGAGGGCCTGTGCCAGGAATGCAGGGGGATGACACACTTTCTGGCTGGGCCAGTGCGAGGTCATGATCTTCCCCACGGCTCAGAGGGTGCCAAGCCCTGCCCGTCCCTCAGAGCCTGGAATTAAAGCCGCTCTTGAGGCTTGCCCCTGGGTGACAGTGGCTTTAGAGATGCAGAGAGCACCTGGGCCCAGCACAATGCAGGGGGCACCTGGGCACAGCGATACAGGGGGCAGCGGGACCCAGTGATACAGAGGGCACTGGGGTCCAGCAATTAGATGGTTTGCAGCGTCTGAGTCAGGGGTGGGCCTCCCATCTGCTCCGTCCAGTGGACACAGGGATCCCCAGGCCTGCGGGCACCGGGACGCGGATGAGGTTCTGAAGGCCTGACATGGTCCCGGGGTCATGCTGTGGGCCTGTGGGTCACTCGGGGAGAGCCTGCCTCTGAGGCAGCCGCCTGGCCTGCAGAGCTTGTGGGACTCAGGAGCCCCGAAGCCTCTGACTGGCTGGCATTGGACCAGCCAGCCGCTCGGCCCAGAGCCCCCCCGAAGCGAACATGGGGCCGGCCTGCGGAGCGGGGGTGAGACAGACACAGGGCAGGCCTGACCTCACGAGGTGCTCACGAAAACACCTTGTACCTCGGTCCTGACTCCCGGGTCACCTCAACAACCAGAAACAGGAAGTGGGGCAGCAGGAGCAGGGTGGGTGCCCCTCAGGTCCCAGCCAGAGACCCCTGCCTTCCAGGGCTTGGTCTCTTCATGCCGGCAGCCAGGATGCGTGTCTGTGGCTGGGAGAGCCCAGCCTTCTCCAGGCCAGACCTTAGTCAGCAGAGAGGCCTCCTGGGCAGCCAGGTGGTGGCTGCCAGCAGCTCAGTGGCTCTGAGGTCGCTCTGCCCTCGGGCCCAGGCATCTGGGGCAGAGGCTTGTTTCCAAGTGGCTCTGCACTAGGCACTGCCACCACCTGACAGGAGGGGCCTTTTGGAGCTTCAGTGGCTGAGAGCAGGGCTGGGCCATACCCTCAGGACCTGGGGCCCTGGGCCCTGATTTTGAGCGCACTGGCCCCGGCCCTGCTCAGGAGCCTGTGTGCCTGTCTCCTAACCCGGGAGTGGGCTGATGCTCCAGTGCCTGCCTCCGAGGAGCCACGAGGAGAGCGAGTTGGTCACGGCATAGAGACAGGCTCTGAGACGAAGGCTGAGTCTGTCCTTGCTGTGGCCTGGGCTCCAGTGCTGCCCCAATGACCTGCCGCTGTGTCCCCTGAGCCTGACGGGTGGCCTGGCCTCCCTCTGTCCCTCTGAGGAACAGTATGAAGAGAGGTTCCTGCAGGAGGAGACCGTGTCCCAGCACGTCAACTCCATCGAGCTCCTGCAGACACGGCCACTGGCTCCGCCCGAGCTGGTGCGGCCACAGCAGCCCGTCCAGAGGCAGGTGTCCCCGCGGGGCCGGCCAGCCTCCAAGCCTGCCGTCATCCGGGGCATCACCTACTACAAAGCCCAAGACCCCGAGGACGAGAACGACATAGAAGAGCAGCGTGAGTGGGACCAGCAGGGCGGGGACTGGGCCGGGCAGCCGCAGGCTGTGCAGTGTGAGCCGCCTGTCCCCCGAGAAGCCGTGTCCCCCAGTCCGTGGGCAGGTCTCTGACCTCCCGTGCTTTTAGAAGGCCACATGGCAGCGAGGAGTCACTCTCCTGCCTGCCCTCCCCAGGCCTGGCCTCCTGCCGGACATGCGACGCTCCCGCCTCTGACTCCCAGAAGCCCTGGCTGTTCCTGGTCTCTCCTGCTTCCTGAACTCTGTGCCCCGCCCCCCACCCTCCCCTTCCCACACCCCAAAGGGTCCAGTCCAGGCTTGTCCCCAGTTCCGCTCCCCCAGTTGCTGTCATAATCCTTTTGCCCATTTTTAACTGTTGTCTTTGTATCATTGGCTTGGGGAGGCTTGGCGTATTTGGGGACAAGTGCCTTGTCAGTCACATGAGCTGCGATGCAGTCTCACTGCCTGCAGTCTGCACCTTGGGTGCCTTGATGAGCGGAGAGATTCACTAGCTCACCCACTAGTTTGTGGGGCCACACCTCTAGTCCCTAGGAAATCTGCCTCCCACCTTCCTTCTCCACTCAAACCCTGCACACTCACCCATTTCACTCAGGATGACAACTGAAGTCCACATACAGCACCCAAGCCTCCACCACCCGCTCCCATGTCCCTCTGCCCTCACCTCCTGCTACCCCCACCTCAAACCCTCCTCTTTGTCCACATCAGCCTGGCAGGCATGTTCTGGCCCCAGGGCCTTTGCATGGCTGCTGTTTCCCCCAGAGCACTCTTCCCTGCAGCTGCTCGGCTTCCTTACTTCCTCAGGCCTCTGCTCATCTCCCTTCCAGTGAGTGCAGCTGACCACTGCATCCATCATACAGGTCCCCTGCCGCTGCTCCCAGACTCTCCGCACCCACCAGCTTCTCTCCGTACACTGCCATGTGCACGGCCCGTGTCTCCTGTCAATGTGTCCCCCACTAGGTGGTTCTAGGGGGCAAGGACCTTACTCTGCTCACTGTTGTCTGTGCCATAAACACAGGATGAGTGGACAGATGGGTCCGGATCCTGGGGGAAAGCCATCTGGCAGGGCCTTCGCTCTGTGCCCCTCCCTGACTCAGTGTCATTTGGGGGAAGAAACCCTCTTATCACCCTGCCCAGGGTTGTCTGCTCTTGGCCTTCCTCTCTGAGTCACGTGAGCCTGTTGCTCCTAGGAGACCAGTTCTTCAGTGGGGACAGCGGAGTTGACTTGCTGATTGAGGACCAGCTGCTGAGACACAACAGCCTGCTGCCCACGGCGCCCCGCAGGCCAACAGCCACCCGTCATGGCGCTGCTGCGGCCACGGCCCCCTCCTCCCCATGGCCTCAGGCCTCCCCCTCGGCCCCCCATGTCCCTGCCACCTCTGCCTCCACCGAGCCAGTCCCCACACCACTGCCAGCCACTGTCCCTCCAGCCCCCCAGGCGGAGGTGCTCCTCCCAGCTCCCACACGGGCCCCAGCCACCACCACGGCCCACATGGCCACCCCGCCTCCTCCGGCCCCAGTTTCCCTGCCAGTGGCTCCTGGGGACACACACTCGTCCCCAGTGCCTCCCACCACAGTCAGGACAGACTCCCTGGGGAAGGCTGCCCCTGCTGAGGGCACTGCCTCCGCCAGCCCCACTCGGCACCCGGAGGAGGATGACATCCGGAACGTCATAGGTGAGTGCACACCACCAGCCTGGTCTGGCCGCTCGGGTGGGAGGCTGAGCCTCGCGACACTGGGAGCCAGAGGGTCGGACTAAGCCACAGAGAACGGGCCTGTGTTGTGCCCTTGGCTGCGACCAGCTTTACATCCGGGTCCATGGACCCAAAGGCCGTCCTTGGTCAAGTGCCTGGGAGCCAGTGGGGCCATGGCCTGGCTCCACGAGGTCTGCAGCCATGCGCCCGGCGCTTCCTGTCCTGGGCTGTGTGGTGGGCAGTGGCAGTGGGTCTTGGGGACTGGAGTTTGCTGAGGTCCAGCAGGTGAGGCCTCCGGGTGATGGGCTGGACACAGTGGGGGGCCCAGAGGATGGCACTTTCTTTCCCTCCTCCTGCTGTGGGGGTGAGGGGGGCAGCTGGCCATAGCTGGGCCATCCCTCCGCATGGACAGTGCGAGGCTGCGTCTGCTCAACTTCCGCAGGGTGCCGGGATCTGAGGGAGGCCCATGGCCACCCTGGCTGGGGGCTGCCACTCGCGGGTTTTCTGGTGTGACCCCAACACACCTGCTGGGTCCTCAGAGCTCTCCCCTGCCCCCAGCAGTTTGGCTGAGAAGCTGAGGACCTGAGGCATATGGTGTCCTGACGGCCAGGCCCGCGGTGAGCGGTGGGAAGGGACATTCTCTCTTGTTGGTCAGCGCCCTGCTCAATTAGAACAGCGGTTCTCAACCTGTGGGTCGCGACCCCTTTGGCAGTCGAACGACCCTTTCACAGGGGTCGCCTAAGACCATCCTGCATATCAGATATTTACATGATGATTCATAACAGCAGCAACATCACAGTTAAGAAGTAGCAACAAAAATGATTTTATGGTTGGGTCACAACATGAGGAGCTGTATTTAAAGGGCCAGAAGGTTGAGAACCACTGAGCTAGAGGGACGGCGTGACGGCGGCCGGCGCTGCCTCGTGCATCTTCCGTTGAACCCGACGGGGGAGGTCGCTGTGCAGGTCTGGTTTCTGGAGTCGTCGCTCACTGCCCATCACTGTCGAGTGCCCGTCGCTGGTATGGGTGACATTCCCTTTCCAGAACCTTCCCAGCAGGCCCAAGCCTGTGCCTGGCTGCTTCAGACCACCCAGGCTGCGGGCCCAGCGCCTCTCACGTGGCCGTCACCTGGCGGAGGTGGCCCGGCCACTGGGTGCTGCCCGACGCTGCTCGCTGGGTGACGAGGTGGCGGTTTAGATTTGGGGCTGCGGCTGCCGCTACTTTAAAAGGAACATCCTCTCCCGCGGCTTCCAGACCCGATGCTGCGACCTCCTGAAAGGCCAACCCTTGTCCTCAGGGAAACTGAAACCAGAGAAATTCCAGCACAAGCGGGTCAGGACCGACCTCTGGTTGTTCAGCGAGCATCAGGAGGGGCGGGAGGCAAGGCCGTGGGGGCAGCGGGCGCCTCGGCCAGGGGCTGCGTGGAGACAGGAGGAAGCGGCTGTGCACGCGGCCCAGGCAGGGGACGCAGCCTGGAAGGTTGGCAGCTCCTGGCCCCGTGAGGCCGGGTCCGAGGAGCGGACAGTCGGCGTGACGACAGCAGGGCACGCCCTGGGCAGGGGTCCTGCTGGGCACCCAGACTAGAGATTCCCTAGTCACTGCCAAAGTCTCCTGCCCAGCAGTTCCCCTGGCCCTGGGCTCGCCTGGACCCTCACGGCCCCCCGAGCCAGGCTTTGCCAGGCAAGGGTGGCATGTGAGCAGTGCCCTCCCTGGAGGGGGCTCACTCCAGGGCACAGCCAGCTTCTCTGCTGGCTGCTGGGCCAAGCATCAGGAGGGAGGTGTTTCCCACCCAAACGTCCATTTTATTGTCGAGCAGATGAGCTCGGTCGGGGGATGAGGCTTCAGCTGGTGGTTCTGTTGATGGTCTTAGAGGGACAGGTCACTCTCCACTATATGGCCAGGGCCTAAGCCCCCCTGGATGCCCTGTCCTGACCGCAGGGCTCCTTCCTGGACCACTGACGGGAAGCAGAGCCACAGGGACAGCTTGGGATGGGGGTGGCCTGGAATTGTGAGAACCTGGAGCTGAATGTCAGGGAGCAGGTATCCTGTCCGCTGCGCCCACCTTGGCCCATCCCTGATGGCAGGTGAGGTGTCCTGTGGTCTGGCTGCCAGGGCTGGCACAGTCTGACATTGGCTCAGACCCACGGGTGCAGCACGATGAGCGTGTGCCTGTCATCGTGTGTGCCCTCTGTCACGTGTGCGCTCTGTCATCAGGCGTGGTCTTGGACATTCAAGCTTTTCAGGCTTCCGCTCGGTCCAGAGCCTGCTACCCTGTTGTCACTGAGCCGAGGTGTCAGCCTGTGCTGGGGGGAGGAGGGGTTGGGAGCTGCCAAGATGCAGGGTGCCTGTAAGAGGAGCACCTGGCACCGTGGGAGAGGCTGTGGCATCAGGAAAGGACGCAGCGAGGCCCACAGGGATGGGTCTGAGGGGAGAAGGCAGAGGCAGAGGCAGGGAGTGTCGGGGCCGGTGACTCGAGCTGGGCGGGCCTGGAGCCCAGGCTCCAGGAGGAACTAGCCACAGGCTTGGGGGCTTTCTGCCCTCACCCAACCTCTCTCCCCCTCAGGAAGGTGCAAGGACACGCTGTCCACCATCACGGGGCCCACCACCCAGAACACATACGGCCAGAATGAAGGGGCCTGGATGAAGGACCCGCTGGCCAGCGACGAGCGCATCTACGTGACCGACTCCTCCTACGGCAGCACCCTGGTGGAGTTCAGGAACCTGGAGAACTTCCGGCAGGGTGTGTGCGGGGCCTCCTCCTCTGCCCTCTGCCTGGGTGTGCCGTGCACGAGAAGGGGCCTTCTCCCCACACCTCCCCTTCAGCCTCAGATCTCACTTCTGCCCTCCCTCATGGCCCTGGGATGGGGCGGCCCGGAGTCAGGACCTCCTTTCCCACAGCCCTGAGCTCGCCACCACGCTCCCCTGGGGCTGTACCTGGGTTCCTGGAGCAGCACAGGGAGGCGACCGGCCAGAGCCATTTCAGTGATACAGATGAGGCTGCTGGGCCCTGCATGTAGGAAGTGGGGGAGCCACGACAAACCTGGTGCAGACGCCTTGCTCGCCCCCACACCCTGGGCGCCGCACACTGAGCCCGCCTTGTCCCCGCAGGCCGCTGGAGTAACTCGTACAAGCTGCCCTACAGCTGGGTGGGCACGGGCCACGTGGTGTACGGGGGCGCCTTCTACTACAGCCGCGCCTTCACCCGCACCCTCATCAAGTACGACCTGCGCCGCCGCTACGTGGCCGCCTGGGCCATGCTGCACGACGTGGCCGACGAGGAGCAGGGCCGCTCGGACGTGGACTTCGCTGTGGACGAGAACGGGCTGTGGCTCATCTACCCCGCGCTGGACGAAGAAGGTTTCAGCCAGGAGGTGATCGTGCTGAGCAAGCTCAACGCCGCCGACCTGAGCACGCAGAAGGAGACCACGTGGCGCACGGGGCTCCGGCGCCACCTGTACGGCAACTGCTTCGTCATCTGCGGGGTGCTGTACGCCGTGGACAGCCACAACCAGCGCCACGCCAACATCTCCTACGCCTTCGACACCCACACCAACACGCAGGTTGTGCCGCGGCTGCTGTTCGAGAACGAGTATTCCTACACCACGCAGGTCGACTACAACCCCAAGGACCGGCTGCTCTACGCCTGGGACAACGGCCACCAGGTCACCTACCACGTCATCTTCGCCTACTGACACCCCAGCCGCAGATGTGCCTGGGCCACTGCACCTTGTATGTGCATGTGCATGCGTGTGTACACAAGTGTATGCATGCGTGGGTGAGTGTGTACATGTGTGTGCACATCACAGTGTGTGCACAAGTGTATGCATGTGTGGATGAGTGTATGCATGTGTGAGTGTATACATCTGTGGGTGTGTGCATGCACACATCTTCACAAGTGTATGCATGTGAGTGTATACATGTGAGTGCACATTACACGTGCGTGCATGGGTGCGTGCAAGTGCACATGAGTTTGTGCACGTATGTTCATGTGTGCGCTGCACGTGTGCACACATGTATGTATGTGTTCGTGTACATACGTGTGTGTACACGTGTGTGCATTGCACTTGTGTGTGCATGTGTGGATGTGTGTGTACATGTGTGCACGTGGGTGTGTGCAGATGGGTAAGTGCTGATCAAAAAATATATATTATTTTGTATAATGTACAGTGACAGTTTGGGTCTATTTTTCTATATGGATTGTAGATCGATCCATACGTTATGTGCTGGCCTCA
Source organism: Murina feae (assembly GCA_004026665.1). Lineage (NCBI taxonomy): Eukaryota > Metazoa > Chordata > Mammalia > Chiroptera > Vespertilionidae > Murina > Murina feae. The sequence goes on along the minus strand of PVJC01008288.1, from coordinate 17,033 downwards.
TCCTACAGTTTATATTTTTGTGCAAATGAACTTCTCCTTGGACCAGTGACCACCTTCCTTCGAGTCTCTGCTCCTCTGGCTCCCACGTCTCAATGGCGAGGTCTCCACGTGGGTCATGTGGCCGAGGCACCCGCAGTGGGAGCGAGGGAGGCAGGAAAGAAGTGCTAAGGGGCGGGAAACATTATGTGCTGGAGAAGTTTTAAAACCCAGAAAATGCTTTTTTAAATAAAGAAGGAATTTAAAATGACCCCAGTGCGTTTCTGTTCAGCACTGATGTCTGTCCGGAGCTGGGCCCCTCACGGGGGGAGGCGTCCACAACGTGGAAGCCTGTTCTTCCCGTCCTTCTGCCCCCCGTCCCCCGGCGGGGGGGGGGCTGGTGCTCGCGCTGAAATGCACAGCTGAGCAGCGGGGCCTGGTCGCTGCACGCCCTAGAGCTCCCATCCATCACTCACTGCCGGTGTGTCCCACAGTCGCCTCCTCACCTGGCAGTCACGCTCAGCCAGGCTTTTGTCCCTCTTCCCCTCCGAGCGGGCTGGTCTGAGACATGCCCCGTCCTCCAACTACACAGACGGGGACAGAAAGGGACTCCTGAGGCTATGGGAGGCCCCGGCATCCATCCGCACTGTCCCCACGGCCCCACTCCGTGCGTCCTGCACAGACCTCAGTGGCTTCCCCACAACACCCCTCCACGAACAGACCTGAGAAGATGCCATTTTTCAAAGTTCGGTTTGTACATGACTCTGTAATGGATCCAATTTCTCTGTTCATGCCAGTGCGGGAAGTGGAGGGCCGGCGTGGCCGCCCGTGGTAGGCACAGGTGATTCTGTCCCTCTGTCTCTGCCTCTCTCTGGTCCTTTTCCATACTTTCCATGTTCTCCTTTTTCTCCGAGTGGCTTGGGTTTTGTTTGTTGCTTGTTTTCCCAGCTGTGCAGGAATGCACTGTGCTCCTATAGAAGCTGCGTCTGGATGCATGGCCAGGCCACACATGCTCTCCCAAAAGGTTTCACAGCAATCTGACCTGTGTGTGGGTGTGTGTGTGTGTGAGAGAGAGAGAGAGCGAGAGCGAGAGCGAAGGAGGGAGGGAGGGAGAGAGAAGGGGGGGGGGGGGGGGGGGGGGGGGGGGGGGGGGGGGGGGGGGGGGGGGGGGGGGGGGGGGGGGGGGGGGGGGGACATGGAGGCTGGCTGGGCTGGGGCAGGACAAGGCCCTGGGGGCTGTTTTCCATGTGACCTGGCTGAGCTCTGGCTGGAGGCCGTGCCTGGCTGAGCACCTGCAAAGCCTGGCCCTGCCTGGGGAGCTGAGTGCAGCAACAGCCGCAGGGCCAGGGACTGGCCGGAAACCTGGGGCCTTCCCAGAGGCACACAGAGCTGGGGGCTGGCAGCAGAGGAGGCTGGGGCTGGAGGGAGCAGGAGGTCCGACTGCTGTCTCCAAACCAGCCCCACCCTCCAACCTCCCTTCCCCACTGGAGCACAGAGGCTCCCCAGAGCCAGAGGCAGGAGGGTGAACTCCTCTGCTCCTGGTCAGAGGCCAATGGGAGGGAGTTGTAAGGATACAGGCCACACCGCTGGGGGGGCAGAGGGGGCACACCATCCCCTCTGGGACCCAAATGGCATCTCCACCCCTTGGGGCACTCAAGCTGCCCCTATTTCTCTCTGCCCCTCTCCCTGCATGTGCCCAGCATGGCAGCTCAGCTGTGCAAGGAGACCCTGCACTCTCAGGGCTGATCACCCGCAGCTCGCACTCCCGTCTCCCACAGGCCAGCGCTCTGCGCCCCCCGTCGGGCTGCGGGGGCTGCGGGCCCCTCCTGGGGGCTCTGCAGAAACACCCCCCCAGCTGAGGAGCTGCGTGGTGCTTTGAGATGCGGAAGGTTCCTGGGCACCGGGCCTCCCTCGGGGCCTCCCTGGCCACCCATTCCTGGAGCCCCCGGGCCTGGGGCCCAGCCAGCCCACCTGGGGGGAGGCCATCTCTCTCAGCAGAGTGTGCGGCCAGCCCCCTGGAAACCAAGGCGGAAACGGGGAACACTCCCGCTATGGGCTGGACACACGGCAGCTCTGAGGGCCCTGAAGGAAGCCAGTGCTCCTCACTGTGGGCCCTACCTCCACGCTCAGAAAGCAGCTCTGATGGGGGTGCCGACTGCAGAACTGGGGGCTGTGCCTGACACCTCCCTCCCGTCCTGTCCTGTGCTCTGTCAGTGGGTTCAGGACCTGCCTGCTGCTGCTGTGCCAGCTGGACTGCCAGTGCCACAGCCTGTGACCCACTGGTCTGCTGTGCAAATGGCATGTCCTGAGCACGTGGTCATGGTCACCCCGGGCAGGCACCCTGGGGACTCAGAGCTGGTGGGTCTCTCGGTTTGTCTGCAAGGCTCTTCCCAGGGACTCAGCACAGGGACTCTGTCCCAGACGGAGGCCACCAGGGCAGACCCAGACCAGAGCTGGTGGGGGGCTGGGTCAGGGGAGGGAGCTGCTCCTCCCTGGGGACTTCCTCTGTGAACCCTGGACCGTCCCACGCAGGCACTGTCCCGCCTTGGAGGGCTGCCCTGTTGAGAAGCTGTCAACCTGCCAGGAGCCCCACACTGGTTGCCCCTGCTGCCTCGGGTCAGCTCCTCCTGCACCCTTCCTCTGCCCACGCGGACCTCCCTCTCCCCTTTGCACTTGTCTCCCATCCTCATGTTTTTCCCACTTTTCCAGAGACCAGAGGCTTGGGAGCAAATCTCCTCTTGTTCCTGGGCTGGACACCCCGCCCCCGCCTCCTCTTTCCCCCATTTCCAAGAAAATGCCATTTCACAGAAAGTTCCATATTTACAGCCAGTTCTTTTCAAGCATTTCCCTAGTTCTGACATCATCTCCGCCAGCAAGTCCAGTCCTCACACCCCGCCCTCCTGTTCTGCCCATCCCTCGCCCCGCCCCCTGGTCCTGCTCTCTGCTGCCCTGACTCTGAGGACTCACACAGCTTTCCCGCGCCCTGCTCCGCCTTCCACCTGCAGGACCGTGTTGCTCTGTGAACCGGGGAGCACAAGCGAGGTCTTGGCTTCAAAAGACTTAGGCAGGTCACACTCCAGAGATGAGGGGATGAAATTCGCCATCTGTGTCCTGGAACCAGCAGCCAGCGTGCAGGCGAGCTCCGTGGCCACCCAGAGCTCCCGAGCAGCTGTGTTGGGCAGCGCCTATCTGTCGGGCTCAGGAACCCACCCTAGAGCTGACCTTCACTGTTCTGGGGGAACATGGGCCCATGGAAGAGATACCATTCACGTGTCTTTGAGGACAAGGGTGTGGTCCGGTTCACCGGTCCAGCTTCCCTCAGGTCCATGGTGGACGTGCAATGTTAGTGCACACCTAGCATCCGTGGCAAAGGTTCAAGTTCTGGGGCCACGGCCTGCAGCTCAGTCTGTGCAGCCAGTTTGTTGCTCTGGGTTAATCCCAAATCCCCCGTAGGCCTCAGTTGTCAAGGAAGGCAGCTAAGAAATGAAAATCAGGGTAGCCTTTGAGGCCCTTGGTCTCCCTGTGGGACCAGCTGACGTTTGCAGAGGCAGGCTGGGCCTGTGGACAACTGAGTTGTCAGCCTTGGTCCCCCCAAAGGCCCCACCTGCATAGTTTTGCAAGACAATCCACGTCTTACTGTGGGTGAGGCACCCACTTTAAAGTCCTTGACTTCTGGGCCAAAGCGTTTCAGTGCTGGGTCTGGAGGTTAGTGATCTCAACACCAGCCTCTCTCACCATCTCCTAGTCCAGCGTCCACGCCTGTATTCAGCGCTGAAAGGTCAGCAGTGGCACCCCGGGGCCGGGTGGAATGTCACCCTGTGCTCTGGGAGTTGCGCAGAAGGGGGCCTTCAATCCTGGCAGCAGCCAGCTCTTCACCCCTAGGAGATACACCTGGATGGGAATGAGGTCCAGGGGAGAACCAGGCAGTAGCCCCAGGCAGAGCCTCCCATGCAGCCCTCAGCACATGCCTCTGAGGGGACGAGCTGTCCCCAGAACCTGCCAGCACTGGCCCTGGCCGTGGGACCCCTGATCCTGAGTGTCTCACACCCGCCCCCGGGACGTGTGCTGCCTTCCTTGCTGCCTGGTGTTCCCTTCCACCTTAAAGGCCAAGCAATGTGGCGCAGGACAAAGGGCATGGCTTGAAGCCAGGACAGCCTGGCCAGTTGCCCATGTCCCCACCTGGGACAGGGACCTATGTCATGAGGCTGTGCAACGTCTAAGACGCCACACAGGTCAGCACTGGGCGGCACCCCAGAGCTTCCTCAGTGGCCTCGCTGCAGAGATGCCCGGGCAAAGGGCGCACTGTGGGCACGTGGGAGATCTCACCAGATGCACAAAGAGTAGATGTGCCACCAACACAGGAGCGGCCCCATGCCATCAGATAATTAATTACAGGGTACGAGCCACAGAGCCTCCTGCTCACAGCACCGCGGATGGTGCAACCAATGCCACTTGTGGTTGTCCTTTGAGATCCCAAATTTGCTACAACCACATCCACATTCAGTGGGAAGTCCCGTGGGGCAATGCTGTGGGACCTGGTCAGGGCTGGGTGGGGAGGTAGGACCTGGTGGCTGAGAGGGATAGGGCAGTTATCTCGTCACCTGTTCGCTTGTTCCTTTGCTGACTCTTCAGTTCATGAACTTCCCTGCTTTGCTGTTTCACAGCTTTCCCTTCTCATTACACCTCTGAACCCCACTCCCAACACTTGCATTCCCAGCACAGCTCCAACATGAGCATTTACTGAAGCTGTGGGGCTAGGAAGAGGGCTTGTCCTCCTGCCGTGGGAACAGGCTGTTGCTGGCCCCATGTGCTGTCCACCCACCCTGTCTGCTAGCTCTCTCAGAAGAGCTGCCTGGGCCTGGCTTTCTACCTTGGGAACGTGTACTTGTGCCCTAAGGAAGTCTGGTCTCAGTCACTCAAGTGTCTGAACTTGTACTGTAACTGTGTATTCATGTGTCTGGCTCACGGACGACCATGAACTCAGGAGGTGGACCATGCGGTGAAGAGTGTGCTGGGCCCACACACGGGGCTGGAAGCGGGTTCCAGAGGATGAAGGGCAGCCGTGAGTGAATGGGGGCACGCGGGCTGGGCAGAGGCCTGGGTGGGACTGAACTACCTCACTCCACGGGAGGATAAAGGATGAGTTTTTAGATCATTTATTTTCCTTGCAAGGATTGAAGTCAAGTATATGGACACAATAAAAGAAACTCTTATGTCATCAGCTGAGAATTCAGCCCCTACATCTGAACAGTCAGCGACTTGAGGCTCCCTGCCTCGTGACTAATCACTGAACATGGAAGACTCATTTGATCTGTTTTCTTTTTACAGAACAAAACAAGGCAAGTTTAAGAATCCTTTGACTTCCAGACCCATATCAAGTGTTGCATTGCCAGGATGCCCGATGGCACGGTAGTCTGTCCTGTCTATTGTGCTGTAACCCAGCACAGTGAAAGGGGGACCACGCCTCTCCTTGCCCTCACCCACTTCCCACAGCACCAACCCTCAGGGCCTTCCTCCTCAGGCCTGACCTCCTTACCTGACGCCCTGAGCTGCCCAGCCACTCTGCCAACGTGACGAGAGCAGCTGGCGACCCACCTGGAAGCCTGGGCTCCCGGTGAGTCGAATGTCCCAGGTGCATCTGCTGAGAAGACGGACCTGCTGATCTGTCAGGATGGTCACAGTGGGACAGGCCACATCTCCTGGTTTAACTAATGGCCACCAACCTCAGGGACCAGCAGCTTGTGACCGTGGCAAACACTAAACTGCGGCTCTCAAGGTGCTGACTCTCTAATGCTCACAGCAAACGTGTGAAAGCATGCCAGCGCCTGGCAGGGCTGACAGGTCCCACCGGTGCGGCCTGTCCAGAGCTCTCCTTATGCGCCTGTCCCGCTGGGGTCCTGGTCTCACCCAGAGCGGATCTGCTGGGGCGCGGCCACTTACCATGTCAGCCAGCAGGACACGCTGGCGTTCTGGGGCAGGACTACAGCAGTGACCGAGGGCCAAGTCTAGGATTCTGCTTCTTAGAAAATCAAAAAATATATACCCTGGGGGAGGGCCGGAATGAAAATTTCTTACACCCCAGAGTTTTTCTCTTAGTCCTGATTCTTGTTTTTAAGATAAAAGTTAAAATTAATATCCCTATCAGCAGCAAGATCCTTGATTTCTGTAGGTTAAAAGGACTCATTACTAACAAAAGTGTCCTTTTCATAAAAGTAATGAGGGGCCCACGGCAGACAAGTGTCTCCACTTGGAGGCCTCAGCGGACTCATCTGAAGGCCAGTGTGGGTGAAACAGCGAGAAAAAAAGGTCATTTCAAAGCCAGTGAGTCCCCTGGGGCGGGGGACTGACAGTGGCCAAGGTGTCCCTCAGGCCCTTCAGTCGTTATTTCTAGGAGGAACTTGGAGGCGGAGGTCGCCCAGACACTTCGATGTGTTAGAGACTCAAATAGGAGGGCGAGCTGGTCCCTGCAAAGTTTTCCCACATGAGCTTAGGAGGAGGGGAGCCAGGTCAGAGCTCCCACACCAGGGCTGCTGTGGAGGCAGAGCGCCAGCAGGAGCTCAGGCAGGCGGGACAGCAACTCTTTATAAAGGATAAAAGGACAAAAGGATGGAGAACTGCTGAGTCCTAGTCCTCTGCCTGCTTCTAAGTAATGCTGCTCAGACCCCCGGGAGTGACTCGGATCCTTCTGTCTTCAAACACCTCCGCGCCTCCTTTTACCAACAAGATGCAAAGCAGCGCCCGCTCCGGGCGGGAGCCTGTGCGCATTGCGAAGATCAGAGGGTATTGTTTGCCCCCCATGACTGGACAGAAGGTATAAGCTACCAGCACGGTGAGTGACAGATGCTTGGTAGACGCCTGGGCATGGAGATCAAGCCACAGGGCCTCCCTCAGTTCAGGAGGCTGAGCTCACCTCGCTGACCTGTGACCTGATTCTGCAGGCAGCACAGGGCGTCCACCCTCCTCAAGCTGAGCCAGCACACCTGGGGCTTGTGCTTCTCTAGTGGCTACACGGCCGCCCCACTCGGTGGTTCTGGCACCCAAAGGGCCTAGCCGACCTGCTTCCTCTCAGAGCACGCCTGCACTCCTCACAAGCATGCAAACGCCACTTAAGAACGTAATAAATTAAACCATTATATACATACGTATCCCCCAGAATTCCTGGCTGCCTGAGAGGTGTGCCATTGTCTCAGAGAGAAGGGGCTCCCAGCCACGGGGACTGGGGGCAGGGGGCAGCCCTCTGTCCCACCTGTCCCTCATCCTGACACCCCAACCCCCATGTAAGGAGGTGCTGCCAGCTATGGACATTATGTTGTCCTTAGTCGGGGAGCAGGTCCCAAGCACCTACAGCTGCATGGACAGAGCCGCAGGAGGGGTAGGGGGAGAGGTGGGGGAGTGTCATGGCGGGTGGCGGGGCTGTGGTCCTGGCTGCAATCAGGGCAGCAGAGAAGACCCAGCATGGACGCTCCGCTCCCTGGCCTTGAGCCACAGAAGACACGGCACTATGGCTCTGACCTCGGGTGTTGGGTGTCTCAGCGCCACTGAGCTGTACCCTCCACCTCAGTCCCTCCAGTGCCCCGCTGGCCCGGCCTGGCCCAGCCCGGCCCGTGAGGTGAGGTGTGGACGCAGTGGATGTGCAGACAAGCCCCACCTGGGGGCTCTTTCCCAGCTCCTCAGCTCTGCTGGGGGTGCGACACATGGTGCGCACAGTGGGTCTGCACTGAGTGCATGAGGAGCAGTGTGGTCACGGGCGCTGCAGGCTGGCTGCGCAGACCGAAGCCCAGTGTGGGCAGAGGGCACGGGTCTGACGGGAAAGGTGACACACACACAGGGAAGCGCGGCTCAGAGGGTGCAGAGAATCTACTTGAGGCCACACAGGAGGGGACAGGCCACGCGGCCGGAGAGGCACCTGGGGCTGCATCCGGGCTCTCCCAGGAGAGGCACATGGAGACGGAGCAGCTCCTTTTCTCTCTGTCCCCAATCTCCATCACGAGGAGCTCTTGGAGCCACCTGGCAGGCGGAGGAGCACCTGCTGCAGCTCAGGGTCCCTGGGCTCCCACGGCTGGCAGGCAGTGGGTGCTACTGCAGGGAGCCTGGGAGGGTGCTGAGCACGCGGGTGGCCTCGGCGGCTGTGGGCGGGGAGCTGAAGGAGCTGGTTTGGTTCTGCTGCTGGGCTCGGAGGGGAGGCGGCACCGAGGAGCTTTTGATGTGGAGGACCCTGGTGTCCATCACTTGGCAGTCGATCTGCATCATCACCTCGTAGTCCTGCCCATTGATGACGTTCTCTGTGGAGGAAACAACAGGTGAGTCGGCAACAGTGTGCAGAGCCCCGCCACAGCGTGACCCAGTGAGACACAGGAGCGCAGGGCATGAGCCCCACACCCTCCAGGTCCAGCCGCACCGACACTGGGCTGGGACCTGAATGGAATGGCCTGGTTCCTGGTACAGCAGTTTCCAATGGAGACTAAAGGGACTTGTAGGTAAAACACAGGCTCTTGCAGAAGGAAACAGGAAAGCCACACACACATCTGCACGCATGGGGAGACTGCTCATCAGAAGTCCAATGACGCAGACGTGTGCCACTGCCACGCTCCCCTCCAAAGGGGACGAGAGCTGCTCCTCTCAGGGAGGGGCCCACACACCACCTCATCCGGACCAAGGACACCTTCTAACGTGTAGTGGGCGACACGCAGCAGAAGCCACTGTGAGGATTACGAACAGAGAGTGCCGCTCCCCTGGCCCAGCTGGCCGGCCGCAGCAACTGAGGGGCTGTGTCAACTCGGACAAGCGCTGGGGCGGCCACATGGCTCCTTGTCTGCATTTTCATCTGCAAATCCAGAGCTGGGATGGGAGGGGCGGCAGGCAGCCTTGTTCTGCGAGCCCTTGGGCACGGGTTTCAGACATTAAACACGCAGCCTCTGCGGGACCAGAAGGGAATTTAAGTAGAATTCTTTCTCCTCCGTTACTTCCTGTACTGTGGCCTGTGCTGCCGTGGGCTACACGTCACAGGAAGAAGTGTGTCAGCCTCTGGGTGCCAGCGTGGGCTCCTGGAACCAGGTCCTCAGGGAGGGTCCCCCATCATCTCAGGGGCCCGCACCCCCAAATGTTAAAAACTAACCAAATCTCACCCCCCACAACTTGGTTTTGAGCAGGTGCTCCAGTTTAAAGCTGACAGAGCCATCGTTCCTCCGCCTTACAGGTTGGTTATCAGCTCCAATGTCTAAAACAGTCTCATGGCCGACGAATGTCAAGTCTCACACAGTTTCCTGTTAGTCGGAGTGGATGCTCTGCTGGCAGCTGCGCTTGGGGCGAGCCAGCCTTTCCCTACCTTCGGAGGATGCAATCCGAACGCCTGTAAATGACCTAGGTTTCCTAGCAAAGGGTATCCTCCCAAAAAGAAGATGAAAGAAAGACAAGCTGCTGATGTGCTTGTGGTCACTTCACTCAGAACGTGTGACGGTTCAATTTCCAGGCGCCACATGGTCTCTCCTTTTAGAGCCATGGCCCCTCCTACTTTATTCTATTTCATTATCACCTTTTTGTAATCCTCACCCAAGGATATTTCCCATTGGTTTTCAGAGAGAGTGGAAGGGAGGGAGAAAGACACACAGAGAGAGAGACACATCGATGTGAAAGAGACACAGTTGCCTCCCGCACACGCCCTGACCAGGGCTGGGGATGGAGCCTGCACTGGAGGTCCGTGCCCTTGACTGAAATTGAACCCGGGAACCTTCAGTCCTTGGGTCGACGCTGAGCCAAACCCACTAGGGTGCCTCTCCCATTTTAGAAAAACTAAAGTCGTGTGTGCGTGTGTACATGCGCGTGTCTGCATGCATGTGTGTGTACACGTGTGCGTGCGCACTGGGACACAGATGACCTGATGATGGAAACACATGGATGAGAGGTGTGTCACACACTAATTTTTACTGCTTCCCTGCATGGCCTTGGAACCCAGACGACAGCTTCAGAGCCAGGCGGCACCCGTCCAGGCCGTGTCACTGGAGCCGTGTGCCTGCCATGGTGTGAACAGGCAACCAGAGTTGCTTAGCACCTTAAATATCAAGAGAGATGGAGAACCGGGACGAGAGCTCAGATGCTTTGAGGAAAATGAAAGCTGCAATGGATTCCGAACCCAGGAGTCCCAGCCGTGGCCGGTGGCCAGCAGGAGACTGGGCTGGGACAGTGGCTGTCTGGAGCTGGGCTCTGTGCTTAGCTCCTTTCTGAAGGCAGCACTTCAGGGCCACAGCAGCCATCGGGGTTATGTGGAGAAGAGAGAGGGTGTGTCCGCCTTGAGCTGAGTCCAGGAGCCCCTTCTGAATGACAAGCTGGACCCTCAGCCAGGAGGAGCCCCCAGTTAGCCAGCACCTCCAGGACCGCTGCAGGGGCGGCAGCAGGGCTCAGCCTCCTGCAGGACTCTGACCGACGGGTGTACCAGCTGCACCGCTGGACACGCGGGGCGGACCAGCTCCTTGCATCTCTTCCTTCCTCAAAGGCTCTGGCACAGCTACCACCACCCAGGCTGGTGGGATGGCATTTCTGAGTGTCGCCTCTGGCCTGGGTCTCAGTGGGAGCAGAGGCGTGCGAGCAGCACTGACAGGGATGAGGACCTGCGGCTCTAGTGGCTCAGGCAGGAGAGGATGTGGCCAGGCGTCAGTGCCCCATCTCCCTGCAGGAGAGTGGGGGCAGAAGGGAGACTGGCCATTCTGTGGACAGGATGGAAAGGACAGTGGCCGTTTGGGAATAACAGAAGCAGAACGGCAGGCCTCTGAGTGAGCAGGGCAACTCCAAGTCGGGAGAGGAGGAGATAGGAGCGAAGCTTAGGAGCCTCAGGCAACTGGAAGGAAGGGTGTGTGACCCGAGGGCACAAGGGCGCCCACTTGGTGAACTGCTGCTGAGATGACCACACTGGCCCCCGGGCCCTGATCACAGCAGAGCTAATGCGCAGGTTCACAGCAGTCCTGCTGGGAAGCAACAAGGCTTCCCTGTGCTTTGCAGAGAGCACATCGGACCAATAGGGCCTCAGCTCAGTCCCGCAAGAGGCCACCGCTCTGTGTGTGAGGGATCTGTGCCCATGCCCAGCAAGGTGTGTGGGGGAAATGGAAAAATAAGACCCTAAAAGGGTAGGGAAGGAGGACAAAGCTGCAGGAGGGCCAGGAGGCAGGCCCGCCCGACAGCACGGCCCTGCTGTTTTCCCTCCTGCTCTGCTGGGCGCAGGGAATTCTCTCCAGTGAAGAACCCTATGAACTACTCCCGGCCTATTTCAAGTCCCACCTCCGAGACCCTCCCCTGAGGAGCCAGGCGGTCTCTTCCCTGTCGCCATATATACCACCGTGCTTCTTCCCCTGAGGGCTTCTCCCCCTGAGGGCTTCTCCCCTGAGAGCCCCTCCCCCAAGTACCACTCCCCTGAGGGCCGGGAAGGGTTTCGCTCCTTGAGGAAAGAGACAGCTGGCATGTCTCGGGTGTAGAATGGGAACCTCCCCATCAGCAGGGAAGAATGTGAGCGAGTCATGCTGCTCGTGGCAACGGAACCTTGTGGAGACAAAGGGAGCTCCTAGCAACCAGCACATCTGCCTCTGCCAGAAGGAATTACAGATGGAGCCTCTGTCGGAGGCAGGCGAAGGTGTCCCCGGTGTCCCTGTAGGACCCACCTGGCTTGCTCCATGCTCATGGGCGGGGGGTCAGGTCAGAGAGCTTCCGCCATTAGAAGATGGGTGAAGACTTCACACACCGGGATGCGGGCCCAGCACACTGGGTAAGACCATGGAGCCTGGAGCTTTGGCTGGGCTTAAGCCTAGAGACGGCCCATTTTCCTGCTTCTCATAATTAAGCCACTGGCACCAGGACCCATGGAAACTGGACCAACGTTCAGAAGCATTTCCCTACCAAACCCCAAACCACCCCCTGCTGGCAGAGGACAGCAGAACCTGGGCGTGACCACGCCGGGCCAAGAGCACCCTTTCTCTGGACAACGGTGGCTCCTTAACTGCGTTCAATGTTCAGGCACCACAACTTCTCAGAGTGTCAGGAAGGCATTCCTGCCTGGCGGGCGCTCAGCTGGTTGGGCGTCGCTTGTGCACCAGAGGCTGTGGTTCAATTCCCAGTCAGGGGGTCAGGGTACGTACCGGTGGCAGGTTCATCCCTGGTGGGTGCATGCGGGAGGCAGCCGAGTATGCTGCACACTCACATTGATGCTTCTCTCCCTCTCCCTTCCTCTCTCTTTCTCTGTAGGATCTCTGCCATCACGTTGGAGAGGGTCAGCTTCCAACAGGAATCGCAGAGCCAGAGTTTCAGACCACAAAGGACCCTTAAGAAGTTCCCATCAGAAAGCCTAGCATCCCTCTTATTCATAAAACAAAGCCCGAAATATTCTACATGGCGTCACACAGGACAGGTGTGCTCAGAAGACTCACTCGGATGCTAGAAACCACTGCCCACAGGATAAGATGCCGTGATGGCTGGACTGCAAGTTCAGACTAAGAGCCAGCGGCCGCCTGTCCTGATGAAGGTGGCAGGACTGTTCGTCCAGCACCTTCCCTGGAGGAAGAGCCTCTCCCTCCACAGCTGCAAGGGAGGCTCAGGCCCAGGGCAGGGCCTGGAAGCTGCCTCTGACCCGATGCCTCCCAGGCGTTACCCACAGACAGCAGATCCCCCATCTGCTGGGCAGCTACGTGAACGAGGCCGCGGCCCTGTAGCAAGGCCCCCGGGCACTGGCCTCTGCGGTGCTGGGAGTGTCCTGGGCGCCTCTGGGAACTGAGCCTGACGCGGGCGCCAGAGATGGTGCTGTCCCAGTGGGGCGCTCCTCCACCCAACTTCCTCTCCTCGCGCAATGCCCAGTGCCCGCCAGCTGCCCTGAACCAACCCAGTGGGGCAGAAGTAAACACAATGGTCTGGTGACGCATGGGGGGGGGGGGGGGATGCAAACAAAGGATGAAGCTCCAGCTAGAGGCAGAGGGAGGGGGACTGGAGGACCCTCAGACAGAGGGCTGGGCAGGAGGTGGTCTCTGGTGAGAAGGTGGGGCACCCTGGGCCCAACGTCAGAGAACATGGACCCGCCATGACCTCAGGTCTTGGGGGTGCGAGGGGCCAGGCTGTGTGTGGCAGATGCAGCCACTGCACTGCTCCCCGGGTGACCAGACCAGGAGGGAGACAGCGACGGTCCCAGGGGAGCTGCTGGGAACAGTGTGGGTAGATGTGCTTCTCTCGAGGACACTGCCCAGAGCCTCTCGCGTTCCGTGATTCCACGTGAACGGAAAGCAGAGAACAGAAGACAAGGCGGGTGGGCCTGTCGGGAACCTGGGGCAGCGCCGACGGAGGCCCCGTGAGCCTGAGCAGCTGTGTGCGGCCTTTCCTCTCCCGACAGGTTCTCCCCACCCGTGTGAGGGTGGGCGAGGCTGGCTTATGCCTTCAACATTCCTAAAGACACCACCTCCCAGGGTTTTCTAGAAAGCAAGACTTTAGAACCAGAAGGCGTGGCCCCTTCCTCAAGTGGGCTGTGGCCTGTGGCTGTTACGCCATTGGCTCCTCAGGACGCCCTGCCTGCAGCTGCGCGTCCCACACAGGCACTGCCAGGCACGGTGTCGCCGTGACAGAGCCACCAGGCTCACTTTCACCCGTTTCCCACGAGGGGCCTCCCTGCCCCATCAAGGTGGAGATGGAAACAGGGGCAGCACTCTCTTGGCGACATTTAAGTGTGACATGAACAAAGAGACAACCACCGAGTGGACCTGGGCGTGCCCTCCGGGTGGAGCCTTCACCTGAGACCCCAGCCCAGCTCACAGCACAACCAGCCACCTCATGTGGGACCTTGAGCCCGAGGCCCAGCGAGGCTCTGCCTGGTGCTGACCCGCTGAAACTATCAGACGCTGAAGGCTGTTTGGGGTGATTTGCTGAAGCTCTATCACTAAGACACTGAGCTGCCAGGACATTGTAATGAGCAGGGGGTCAGCTGACTGAACAGTGGCCTATCCAAAAGAATTTAAAGTGTCTGATGTATACCTTTAATCGTGTTGTAATAAGCAAATTTACCTTTATAATATTTCTTAAAGTGTGACTAATATTACAATTGGTTCAAAAGGGTCAATTTAAAATGGAGAGTCAAGAAATCAAAAGGTTGTAACAGCGAGAAGATTTGGGCAAAAGCTAAGAAATTCCAGTGTCAATGAGGCAGAGCTCTGACAGAGGGAATGGCTGGTCCCAGCAGGTGAGGACATCTGGGGACTGTCCCTGGGTGAGGAGCAAAGCTGTAAAATAATCCTACTTTTGAAAGCATGACTGGGATATAAACACACAAGATGAAACGGAAACACCAGGCAAGGACACACTCATGGGCACCATCTACTGTGCTTCCTGGCTTGGCCCTGCCCTTCATGCCCGTTCCTCGCCACATCGGAGGGCCACGGGACCACTGACAGGAGGCCGAGACAACAGCACAGCGCGTGGCCATGGAAAACCACCCACACATGGTTCCTCTAGCCATGGTTCCTACTTTCAAAGAATTTCAGATTACTTCACAACTCAAGGCATTGAGAAAATTTAGCAGAAAGTTCCAGAAACCAAAATTTCACCTGAGGTAAGAATAAGACTTGCTCAGGAAAGAGAAAAGACAAACCAAAGATAGTGAAAATATTTGCAAATCATAAACCTGATAAGGAACTTGTATCTGCAGCATACCCAATCGTAAGACAACAGTCACATTTCTAAATGGGCAAACAAGCGGCAACAGTTCTCCAAAAATGTACAAGGAGCCGGGCGCCTGGGAGATGCCAGCATCCTGAGCCCAAGGTAAGACGTAAACCAGGACCAGCTCGGATGCAGCACCTCCGCCCCTGGGACGCTGTGGTTACAACGGACAGTGGTTAGTTAGTGCTGCTCGGACGTGGAGAGCACGGGACTTGGACACACGTGCTGGGAACGCACAAGGTGCAGCTTGCATTTATTTGATTGATTCACATTATTTATTTCAAATGCACAACTGGCTACCTTTCCCATCAATGAATCAACTGAATTGAAACAGGAAAACAACTGACCAGTGAATATAGAATGTCTCCAAAATTCTCTACTTCATGACAAATGTGAAGAATCTCGTATTCCATAGAGATAAAACTCTTTTAAAGAGACATAACATTCAAATTCATTATCATAAATGCAATTTAATGCACAAATGTTAAATAAGGTTTGTTATGGCTTAAACTCTTCTTGAGAAATAAGATGATTGAAACAGGAACTTAAAACTGCTCTCATAAAAGCAGACGCCAAAAACAGCAATGACGAAGCCCACTGGCATTTCCCCTGCTGCAGCCCGCGCGCCCCGCACTGCGTGGGAAGATCCGCTGTTTCACACACTCACTGCGCGGGCGTGGGAGGCACTCTGGGTTCATGGGCGTTTACTGTCATCAGAAACCAAGCTCATCATTTATCTTCTTTCTGAAACACACAGTTTAAAGACATGTTGCCAGCCCGCGTGTACAGTCAGAGCTTTAGAGCCATGCCCGCCTCTCCTAGGGAGCATCCGCTCTGAGCTGAGCTGCGTCCGCCTGTTTCCTGCTCGAGCCCGTCTGAGAACACGGCACTCAGTCCAGGACACACCATGCTTCCCCGTCCAGCTGCCAAGAGCCACAGACTCTCCCTCTGAAACCGCCTTGGACTCTGTCCCTTCCTCTCCATTCCAGGCCTGCAATGACCTCACCCGCTGCTGCCACGTCTCCTCGCTCACGCCTGCAGCTGCCAGCCTCCGGTCTTCCTCCCGGCTCATCTTCCCTCCCGACTTCCATTTGCAGACCTCAGCCAGATCAACAGTCTGTTAACAGAGCTGCCACAGTGTTGTTTTAACAGGTTAAAATCACTCCCTGAGTTCATTTAAAGACCTAAGCCACCCAGCTGCACCCTGCACGCCTGGTCTTGTTCCTCTCCACCACGGGTCCTCGCCGCGGTCTCTGCCCAGACCTCATGCTCCGTGGTCCCAGCTCAGGGCTCGTGGTGTGTGGTAAGCAGCAGCTGCTCATTCACCGCCTGGCACCCCTATTTCCATCCTAAGAGGGCTCCATGCTTTTTGCACATCGCAACGTGCCCAGTTAAATACAACTGTACATTCCTGAGCCTCCTCTGAAGCTGAGCATAAGCAGTTTATGTCTAATGAGACATAAGCAGAATTCTGCTGGAAATTTCTGGAAAAGGTTACTTTCTTGACAGATGCCATGCCTTCCCCCCTTTTCTGTCTAAAATACAGATATGAAGCTTGAGCTACAGCAGCCACTTTGGCATCAGCTGGGAACAGCCGCCACGAGGGCAGCAGCCGTGGTCCTGGCTGGCATCCTAAATTGTTGCATCAAAGCAGCACAGGGCTGGTCCACTGTGTGGACGTCTCAACATATAGGGGAAATGAATCCAATGCACTTCCGCCAATAAACAGCAAGGTTTTCCGTTACTTGTAGCTGAACACAGTCCTTATGCAAATATCTTAACCTCTCCTCATCCTTATACTCTTAGATTTCCTTTACAGTCAACGTTCATCTCCCGGAGTACCAACATATTATTACCAAGATTCTATCATCTATCACATTCTTCTAATTTTTTTTTGTTAATCCTCACCTAAGGTTATTTTTCCATTGACTTTTAGAGAGAATGGAAGGAGGGGAGACAGAGAGAAAAATCTGTAATAATAAAAGGGTAATATGCAAATTGACCAAATGACCAAACAGCAGAACGACCATCTGGATGACTTTCCAGACGACCACACTATGACACGCGCTGGCGCCAGGCCAGCCCAGGTGGGTGCGATGTGATTCCTCAGGGGGCCCTGCCACTGCCCCATGATCGCCCTGCAGAGGAAGGCCCAGGCCATTGGCCAGCAATCGCCCTGCAGAGGGAGCCCAGGCCAGCCAAGTGATCGCACCCTATGCCTGTCGCCTGCAGAAGGAGGCGACCAGTGGCGGAGGGGGGTGGGAGGGTGCAACACCACACAGATGGCAAGCAGAGGCGGGGCCAGCTGCGGGGGGGGGGGGGGGGGGGATACCCCGATAGGCCCTGATTGCCAGCCAGGCCCAGGCTGAGGGATACCGACC
>PVJC01008287.1:0-48949 GCA_004026665.1 Murina feae | reverse complement strand
TTCCCTGCTTTCTGGTGGATGGAGGAAGATGGGCAGTAGGCAAGCTTGGGAGGCAGGCAGCACCCAGCCCTGGTCACAGCTCAAAAAAGAGAACAACATGCAGGGGAGGGCAAGAGTCTGAGAGATCAACATAGAGGGGGTGCCTGCTCCAAGCCTCCACGGTGTGCCTGGGGGCAGGCCCCCGGCAGGTAGACACACAGAGGAGGACTGCTCCGAGCCTCAGATGCGGCTGGGGGCAGATCCCCAGTGGCGACACACACACACACACACACACACACACACACACACACACAAAAGGCGCCTGGCAGACTGGGGCCATCATAGGACATCCACTGAGAGGTCCCAGACTGTGAGAGGGCACAGGCCGGGCTGAGGGACTCCCTCCACCCCGAGTGCACAAATTTTTGTGCACCGGGCCCCTAGTATGACATAAAATAGAATTATACATACAGTGTGTTAGTGAAAGTGTACATCAAGAGATAATAGAGAAGAAGGAGCTAAGCCATATTGGACTCTCTGTGTCACACCAAGACTCTTCTCCTTTATTATGTAGGCTATGGAGAGACACTGGAGCTTTTTAGACAGGGGGTTTCATGGTCAAATAGAAAGATAATTTTTCATGAAATAATTTAGGCCTGGACCATGACTGAGTCTAAAATGATTGACAGTAGAGAGGATACTCAAGAAAACTTTAGAAAAGGAAGCTACAGGGGTTCCTAACAGCTAAATTGCGTAGAAGAGAGAAGAGGTTTAGGATGACTCACAGGCTTTTGATTTGGACAATTGAGTTGATGACTAAGTAGTATAAAGACAAGCAATCTAAGTTTTAAACAATCCAAGTCGCCAATTTTCCAGTTGTTTCCTATGAGTCAGACCATATGAGAAAAAAACAGTAGAATGAGGTCAATTCTTGAAGATCCATCCTAGAATCATCCCCTCCTTGAAGGTTTTCCTACTTTCACCTAAAGAGATGGGTTCTCCAACCTCCATACCAGGAGGTAGAAAACTCTAATGTGTTCAAAAGGCCTATATTCAGATGCTCTTGAGAATCCTGTTCACATACAACATGAAGTGAGTGGAGTTTTCTAGAGTTGGGAAACAAGGTGGCCCTTTCTTCAGAACTAGGGATGTAATCACAAACCAGTAACCATAATCCAGGGGAAAGGGAATGGAGATTGGAGGGAATTCAGGCAGGTTGGCTACTAAAAGGCACTAAATTAAAAATGACATGCTGGCAAAATAAAATATATGTATGGTTCAAATACAAAATGTATGTACAGTTCTCTAGTCTGAGTTATTTGCAGGTGTACATTCATGAAGACCTTTTTTGAGGCTCTCTTCGAGATGACTTGCTCAACTTTCTCACCGGACACTACTTTAGAAAGTAGCCATAAGTGAGAGATTTGTCACTCAGTTAGACTTCTAGGCTTTTGTCAGCTGATATTTAAACATATTCATGTTTATATTTTCTGCTGAGTTTTCTTGTTTTGAAAACCTTGGAGGTGATGGAAAAGATAATAATATGATGTGTATGAAAGTATGTCAAAAGCTCAAAAGCCACAAAGTGCTTACAAATGTGAAATGTCAATATCATCATGATCCTCATAAGCCGCCTATAAAATTCACCAAGACTCTACTAGATTACAATTTGGAAGTCAAGATGACTTCTTGCACGTCATCATTACCAGTAACTAAGAACAATTCTCAATAAAATATATTTGTTTTTATATTAACATAAGCTTTCATAAAATTAAAGTCTTTGCTGCTTAATCCATGCCTGTTAGCATTAAGCTTGAGACATAAATACTGAATCTCTACTGTTCTTTCTTACATACACTACCTTATACTTTCTTATTAAGTAAGCAATTAAAGCTAACTTCTAATTACCATATATTTAATTAAATTACTGCAAATATAGAATATATCCCCATGGCAATTAAAAGTATGATTTTGCATAAGGCTCTTTCAGACCCTAGGAAACTAAATGCATTTGATTTGTAACTTTATGCTCCCATATGTAAGGTATAAGGCATTTCACCTTGGATTCTGTTGCCGCTATGACTTTCCCATGTGGTTTATTTCCCCCCTTACTTTGTACATTAAGAGTTAAAGCTTAAACAGCATTACTTCCCCAAAGCAATACCACAGATACAGAATAAAGTAAGTTATTACAACAGATAATAAATGTAAATGCAGATCATGTGAATGTCCCACACTAAGATACCGAAAAAGTCACTAATCTATTTTTAAACTATTAGGATAGCTTTTGATTTCCATAAAAACCAAGTGATCTTAGAGTATAAATGTAAAAACAGTTGGGTATACATGTAACTTTGATTTAACTAAAATTAAGTTAGACAGGGAATTTAGATTCATACCCATAATTCTAACCAGCATTTTTTAAGTATTATAATTTTTCCATTTTTTAAAGGAATGAAAAAAATTTTAAATGTAAATATTTTAAAATTCATATGAAGAATATGTAAGTCAACTCATAGGGTATGAAAATGAAGTGAGTTAAAATATATAAAATACTTGAAGTCAGATGTAAATGCAATGAAGAGATTTTGTGTGCGTGTGATAGAACTCAAATGAACACTGTAAGGCCATTTTTGAGTTGTTTTGCATAAGAGGTCAGAAAAAGCAATGATATGCAAACTAGACTGTTTACTAAACAGCAATTTAATTTTTTAATCAAGCTTTTTGGGAGTTTCCCTATTTTTTTCTGTAAGCAAACAAAAAGATTATAAGACAAATCAGGGTTAAAGACTTCTTGTTTTTATAGTTTGATGCTATACTGTAATTAATATAAAAACAAATTTCTTAACATAAAATGTTCATATATGACTACTTACAATTAGGATAGAACTACAAATCAATAAAAAAGAACAAAATCCTTAGCAGTCTGATCTTTAGGGGTCAAAAATATGCTATTAACGCCCACCCCAACAAACACGGGTCAAATTTCCTAAATCCTCATTCTTGTCAGTATAAACAGACAATTAAGAATCACTTCTATATCAAGAAAGTAAAAACAATATACATACATACACACAGCATTTCATGAACAGGAAATTACCTAAAATAAGATTAATAATAAAAATCCTAATGATGTCAAATTTGTGTTCACAGAAGAGAATGTCAAGAGAATATTGCAAAGACAAACATCTAAGAGAATACAATGAAGAAAAGAAAATCAGAATACAAGAAGGGGTTCTTAGCAATTAAACATAGCAGTCAAGCTTCTAATTAAAATGAGACTGGCACCTTATCATGCTTCCAATCGAGATTGGGATGAAGAAACATACAAGGAAATATTATTCTTCACTATATGTAAGTCCTTCTATTCTTACTGATTCTGTAAACCATGTACATGAATAAAAATAATAGAACAAAGTTAAACACTGTTTGTAGAATTTTATGATTTCACACAACTATCTGATTTGGTTATTGACTTTGTTTTGGGGAAGTGACAGTGACCAAAGACCACTAGCTGTAGTTGAACACATTGGATCTATTACTCGTTGCAAGGAAGGCGAATCTACACCACAGGGAACTGTGAGCTGTCTCAGGAAGCTGGTGTTAGAAAGAACCTATCATAGGATTTAGGCTTTTCTTAGATGATTTTGAGGCGGTTCTAAGGAAATCAAGGTTAATTCTAGATTAAGTGTTGTTAGAAAGCAGGAGCAATTTCATGACTTGATATCTCAATGGATCTTACCTACACACCAGAGCAAGCGTAAGTAAGGTTGCAATCGGTGAAGAAACCAAAGTCGCTCGTTTAGTGAGGGAGGGAAATGTCTAGTATTTGTTGCTTTCATAGGGACCTAGTCTGAAAGAGTCTATGAGAGTGTCTGTATCCAGCAGAAGAACCACATGGTTTATTTTTAAAGTGTGAGATCTGAGGCCTGGGGTGGGGGGCAGAAGTGGGCTATCAGAGGTCAGTGGGAGAAAAAAAGGGGGGATATATGTAATACTTGCAACAATAAAGATTTAAAATAAAGTATGAGATTAGTTTGTAAGAACTTTAAAGTCTAGCTAGGAGCATCAGTTCCTGTATGTCATGGCAATTTATTTAAAAAAAAAGAAATCAAGAAGAATATGTCCAGTAATGGTTATTCATAATGTGTAATTTTGATCTACATGAATTAGGTTATTACTGTGAGTTTTTCTTTAAGAAATGATGATTTCCTTTGAGATCAGAGTCCAAATCTTAATTTTAATTGTATACCAGTAAGAATTAATGCAGACAGGTCAAGGTATCTTTTTCCAAAGAGGTTAAGGAACACACCTAACATCCCCCAGCTGTCATCTGGCAGAGTCAGGATTGGAACCGCGGCTTGTATAGAAGGCTTTTGGTGCTATGCTGAAAGTGTCTACAAGTGACATCCCAATACAATGAGTGCCTCACTATTGTGTGGGAGAGGGTCATGCTGCATCATTTCAACTTGTCCTACTATATGCCTTTCACATGGCGCTTGCCCTTTGCTACACATGTAGGGTGGTAGGGCTCTACAGATGCAGTCCTAGAGCTTTATATTTATACCAAAGGGACTCCAGAAGAGGAGGAAAACATCAACTGCCAAGTGCCTTCCTCATTTGATAGGGAGCAACTGGTTTGTTCTTAGGCCAGAGCAACAGATGTTTCTAAAGTTGCTGCCAAAATGTTTAGTGAGAAGATGACGTGAGAGGTACAGCAGAAGGTACAACAGATGTATGCACAATACCAGGAGCAGAAGGAGGGCAATTGATGAGGGCCTACTCTCGAGGCCTATGCCAACAATCACCATCTCAGAGAACACCAAGTACAATAAGAGTAGCAGTGCTCCTGAATACTGTGCCATTAAGTCCATATGGATCTCACCCACTAAAGGTACCAGCCAGAAAATTAATGGAGTATATTACTGTGTGAGACCATTCATGAATCCAGTCAACGTGTAGTGGGTGTCTATTGTGGATGATGTGCAAATGAGTGATGAAATTTTTATATAAATATCCCTATCTTCAAAGAGTATAAAGGCAAGAGTCTTGATGTCACATTACCCGTGTTATTATCATAGTTGTCACTCACTAGCTGATGGCCTTGAGAAAAATACTTAACCTTACAAATCCTCAACTTTATCTTTTATAAAATGGGAGAACACTTTGACACTTGAAACTTGTACTCATTTACAAACTTTCATGTCCAAGTTCATTATTATCTCTTCCCTTTAAATGCTTCCTACCTACAAATGGATACCTCCTTCTCCATTGATGGGCTTAAGTTATAGCCTTCCTAATTACGGTATTGATAAAAATATAATTCAGTCAATATGAATTCAAAATACAAAAACCTCTAAATTTAATTCTAAGTGTCTTTTTCAAAATTTTAAAGTACATCAACATCGCCCTGGCCGGTTTGGCTCGGTAGATAGAGCATCAGCCTGCGGACTAAAGGGTCCCAGGTTCGATTCCGGTCAAGGGCATGTACCTTGGTTGCAGGCACATCCCCAGTGGGGGGTGTGCAGGAGGCAGCTGGTCGATGTTTCTCTCTCATCGATGTTTCTAACTCTCTATCTCTCTCCCTTTCTCTCTGTAAAAAATCAATAAAATATATTTTAAAATAAAAAAAATAAAGTACATTAACATGAACTTAACTATAGAAAGATTTGCCTTGTGGTGAAGTTAAAATTGTTATTATATTTTTAGGCCATGAAGTTTAACGCTCTCTAGAGAGATCATCTTGGAATAATGCCCAAAATCAAAACAGAAAATAAATAGGGTCATCTAATCAGAGTAGGAAGTAGTTCTATACTTTCTAGTTTGACCAAAATATTCTCCATCAAAATATGAGATTTCTGAGACTAACACATGGTTCTTCTTCATTGATAAGCATATTTAACTATACACATATCTGTACCATGAATGTAAAATTTGTAATTTTGATGGTCTAGATGTTCCTTCAAGATTTCATTGGGCATTCTAGATAATCAGGAACACTTATCTAAAAATTTTTTAATATATTTTATTGATTTTTTACACAGAAGAAGGGAGAGGAACAGAGAGTTAGAAACATTGATGGGAGAGAAACTTTGATCAGCCGCCTCTTGCACACCCCCCACTGGGGATGTGCCCACAACCCAGGTACATGTCCTTGACCGGAATCGAACCTGGGACCCTTCAGTCCCCAGGCCAACGCTCTATCCACTGAGCCAAACCGGTTAGGGCTTATCTAGATATTTTTAAAAATAAGATTTGTCAAAGAATTAATATTTTCAGGCAAAAATACTAAAGAGTGAAAATTATAAAAATAAACAATAGTTAAAAACTATAAACACTTCCTTTAGTTTTCTATCACTCACTATAATTTTTTAAATTTTATTTTATTTTCCTTAAGAAATAATTTGCTACAACTGACCCATGCTGATGAATAGTGACCCCATGCCTTCTATATTAACAATATGGATTTTACAAGTAAGCTTACAAAAGTAACCTTGAGCAAAGTAACCTAAATTCAATTCTAAGATAAGATTAGGAATTTATTTAATTTTCTTCTCATTTTATCCAAAATGTAACAGTCACACATTCAGTTACTAAGAGACCTGGTTCTAAAATAATTTGAAGCTTAGCATTCAGAAGCAATAATGTGCTAATGCTTCTCCCTTCAATTAACTAGCTTATCCAAGCAAAGATGCTTAACTTTATGGCAAGCTAAAGCGTAAATAAGCACAACAGATACAGTCTTTTACTATAGACAAAATAGAATATTCTGCAGGGGCAATGAGAACACCAGTAGGCTGCAGAGGGCCGACACAAGAATCATATCCGTGTTCTAATCAAGATACTGTCTTTAGAAAAGTTGCTTTACTTACCTGAGCCTTGAAATCCTCATTTGAAAACAAATGTTAATAATGATACTA
Organism: Murina feae; assembly: GCA_004026665.1. NCBI lineage: Eukaryota > Metazoa > Chordata > Mammalia > Chiroptera > Vespertilionidae > Murina > Murina feae. Next base: position 42,050 of record PVJC01008287.1, on the reverse strand, counting down.
ATCTCATGGGGTTAGTATAAAATGTATAGAGAAAAAGCCATGTAAAACAGTAAGTACAGTTTGGCACAGATAAGAGTGCTCAATAAAAGCTTTCTGTAATGATAATAAACAGAGCTATTATTATCATTGGTAATGTTTACTTGAGAACTTTAGCTACTTTAAAAAGTCACTGAATACAAACATCACTTTTATTTTTATTTATTTTTATTATTTTTATTGAATTTATTGGCGTGTCTTTGTTAATAAATTATATAGGTTTTAGGTGTACAATTCTATAACATATCACCTGTATATTTTATTGTGTGTTGATCATCAAGTCAAATCTCCTTCTATCACCATTTATCCCCCTTTTACCTGCATCTGCCTCCCTCCAGCCTCCTATACCTCTGATAATCACACTTATGTCTGTGATTAGGAGTATGTTTTCCCTCAATCCCTGCACCTTTTAGAAACATCACTTTTAGATGCCATTTTTTTAGTGGCTTTAACAAAATAGATCCAAAGACACAGAAGCACCAAACAGACTGTTGAATCTCAAAGGGAAGGTGGGAGATGGGGAGTGGGAAGAGATCAAGCAAAAAAAAAAAAAAAAAAAATCAGAGAATATTTTATACCCCAATGCTAATCTAAGAATTTCTTTTCTAAACTATATCCTTAAAAATTACTCACTTTCCACAGAAAATTACTCCAACTTTGTTTCTGTTTGAACTTATTTTCCCCAAATCCTATTATATCCTCTTTTCTTTGCTCTGTTAACCTTTGAATGGCCTTTGACCAAAAGCAATAAAACAGTGACCTAAAAATTGCTGCTCTATTCTGAACTGCATGCTGAAATAGTTTTAATGGAATTTAGAATCTCGGGGTTGGGAGAGATCTCAAAAACCATTTAACTACTACAGATGACCCTTCAACAACATGGGAAATAGGAACAATACCTCCCTCCCACATATTCAAAATCTTTGGGTAATTTTTGACTCCCCAAAAACTTCACTAATAGCTTACTGCTAATTAGAAGCTTCACAATTACATAAACAGGCAATTAGCACACATTTTGTGTGTTCTAAGTATTATGTACTGTATTCTTAACAATAAACTAGAGAAAAGAAAATCTTAAGAAAATCATAAAAAAAGAAAATATGCTCACACATTCTATGTATTCATGACATACCTCACTTTTTCTAAATTTTTTAATCTTTTGAGGCAATGTGATTTATCAGCATATCTCTGAATTGTCAAATTGATCACAGATCATTAAATTGTGGCAAATGTCCAAAAATCTCTCCAATATATTTATTGGGGGAAAAAAATCCACGTATAAGCAGACCAGCACAGTTCAAACCCACGTAATGCTGTTCAAGGGCCAATTGTACTTCCCTTCTTTTCACCCAAAATCTATGAGACCTGCACTAAGTGGTCGCTGAGCTTTATATGAAAACTCCCCAGGGATAGAGACATCACAACTTCGAGAGGCAGCACGCTGTCAGGAAGCCACAAAAGTTAGGGCAGTTGTTCAAAAGGCACTGAGAGCCCCATAAAAGGAAACAGGTAGATGCTGCGGACTCATTTTAGCAATGGAATCATATCTAAGACAATAACTTAGCAGCCATCTCTCATCTCTACTCCACCGAGAGCTGTTAAATGTTTCCTACGGAATCAATAAGATGTTACATGACCATAGTCCTGTTGTAAAGTTATCAAGAATTGATTCTGCTGTAGTAAAGCAATGCCTCCCCGCTTCGCACTCACTCTTTTCTCCTTCATCAGTACAATGAAGAGCATAACACTAACTAGTTCCTAATTGTTATGAAAGTTACATGAGATATCCGTGGAAGATGCTTAGCACACGGTGCCAGGCACATAGGAAGCCTTCAATCAATGGTAGCAAGCACTGGCAATCAATGCCCACAAAGTCCCCAGCAACAGGCTCAGAACAAAGTGTGCATTCCAAAAATGTAATTATTACTCATTAGGCCATTTGTTTCATTATCCAAAACCTCAATTACTGCTTGCCAAAAAATATAGCTTGACAGATACTAACACATGGGGAGCAAGGGAATTGGTTAAAATGCTGATATAGTAGGACAGGAATACAACATCATGCAGACCTTCTGGGTAAGAAGAAAAAATTCACTTTAGGAGAAAAACAGAAGCCTGATGGGACCCACTGCACAATCAGATCTTTGTCTGCTGTAAAATGGAGATGAAGTTACGCACTGTGTTTGAGTAGTTCAGGCTGTCTGTAATCAGGACACAGGGCAACCAAAGTTGGGAATTTTCACGAAGTATTTCATTGTCCGTGGCAATATGGAAATGTTCAGAACTGGCTCCTTAATAATAGGAAGCAGAACAAATGGTCACACACAGGTTCACTAAAACCAGAAATATGCCGTTTAGTATCCTTCTCCACCACTTCTCACATCTCCCACTCTCTTCCTTTTATGATTCCACAGCCTCGACCAACCCTGAAACCTCCTGCCTTCAATAACCTCCTACTTGACCTTCCGCCCCCTTCCTTTCTCATCCTGTGCCAGGATGCTCAATGGTAGAACAATCTTCCTCAGATATCAAATCCATAAAGAAGCTGTCCAGCTAAGAAAGTCCTGGTAGGTCCATATTTCTCATCTCATCAGATCCCATCTCCTTGGTCGGGCCTCCTAGTTTCTCCCATCGCTTCCCACTGACCCATTATTTCCTTCTTGAATTCAGTCGGTTCCAGCTACCTCAGAATTCAACTTCTGTAAGAACTCCTGCATAATCTTTGCGGTGTATTCTCTCACCTTCAGCTTTGCAAGGTTCTGTTTGCATTGTGTCACATCCACCTGCTTTTATGTTGCTTTCATTCTCATGATGCATAAATGTTGTTTATCCTAAACTTACAGGAATACCTTTTCGGGACTAGCCCGTGTCCTTCATGTTGTACGCAAATCCAGCAGGCAGTGACTTGAGTACAATTCTTGGAGGGTTTATAATGACATTCTCCTCTTTCAGGGTGAAGCTAAAATCACCCACGTCCTCTGTTGGGTTTCTCTTTTGCAGGAGGCAAAGAACACATGGTTGAAACTATTTAAAAGGGCAGGGTTCCTTGCCTACATGGCCTGCCAATCTGTTGTAAGATAACAGGATAATATCTCATATTGATACAGCCTTTTACCATTCATAAACTGAACTTACATGTGTTATATAATTTGAACCTCAAAAAGTTATGCAAAATAGCCTACCTCTCCCAATTAGCTATCAATCCACAGAGGTGAGAAAGAACTCCAGATCTGTTGAGTACAAGCCAGGTACTTCCCTTCTCTTTCTCTGCCCGCCCCCTCCACCCTCCCCTTACCCTGGAGCTGCCTTCGAACAGTGAAGCTCTCTCCTTTCCCCAGCCTGTATATGTACTCAGCCTCTTCTGCTCCCACCAGCCTTTCCCTGCCTTTCTTTCGCTACTATTTACCCAAGTCTTCTTTGGACTTGCACTATCACAATTCCTGAAAGGAAGTTTTGGTAGCACTTTCATTATTCTTACAAGTTAACTGCAAACATTCATTTATTAGGACCTAGCTTCTATGCCCTATCTTTCCCAAACCAGAGATTACTCCCAGCAATCTCTCTTCACTCTCACTGTCCTCTCTCTCTCAAATTTGTGTTTTCATAAATTTTTAAGTAATGCTTATTATACTATCTCCCAGACTTTCAATTTATGTTTCTCTGTACTTTAAGCCTCGTACATCACTAAATATTCACTGAATGAGTCAAAACAAATATTCAGATAAGTTTTAGTTTCCATTAACCCAGCAGTAATAAACACATTTTCAGAAAAAAATATCATTTTAGTGACAAATCCTTAAATGCTGAATTTAACTGCCCAGGTACCTAGCTCCAAGTTGTTTGTGGAAACAAATAAAATGTTTGAGGATAAGTTTTATCTAACCCTGCAATCTACTTCAGTTACCATTCAATTGGAAAACAGTAAATAAATGATTTAAATATGCCTCTTCCTTTATTCTAAGGAAAATGAGAATATTTTTTATTTTAATGACGTTCTCGAACACCAGCTCCATCCATCCTAACTGCTGTTACCTGTTTGATTTCTCCTGTTACCTTTGCAAAATGTTTCTGGGTTACTAACAAATAACCAAAAAAGAAAGAAGGTCATTTATATCCCCCCCATCCATTTAGACTCTCCTCATCCCGAACGTTGTGGGCCTGTGCAGTCTGTCCTCTCTGAAATAGACCGCTATCTCTCTGCTATCCTCTCTGAAATCAATATAAATATATTTTAAAGGAAAATCATGTATTTTACAGAGTGATCCCTGATGTTTCGAATACCCACCTGGCTATATCACAATATCATATTTATTGATGTATGAGGCTGAAAGTACAGACAACCATAAATTTAAAATCTGGGAGATACCATAATAAGCATCACAAAGGGATAGCAGTCTATCAATACAGCTGACCAATTGCTCACTGTCTGTCTTTAGGAAATCAGTTGTAAAGCATCACTTTAAAAACTCAACACGGCCCCCCTAAATCTCACAAAAAGTAAGATTTCACTACTTTTTGTAGACAAGTAGTTTTCCATTGTGTTTACGTACTACAGCTTTTTCATCTACTACTCTACTGACGGGCACTTGGGTTGCTTCCATTGTAAACAATTCTGCAATTAACACAGTGGTACATCTATTCTTTTGAATTAGTGGGCCTAAAGGGTATTATGCTAAGTGAAATAAGTCAGAGAGAAAGATAATAACCATATGACTTCATTTATATGTAGAGTCTAAAGCACAAAATAAACCAAGGAACTAGAAACAGACTCATAAGATACAAAGATCAGGATGACAGTTGCCAGAGAGGAGGGACTTAAGAAGCTGGTGATAAAAGCAAAGGGATTAAGCAGTTACAGATTGGCAATTACAAAATAGACACAGAGATGCAGATTATATAGAGATATAGTCAGTGATATTGTGATATAGCCAGGTGGGTATTTGAAACATCAGGGATCACTCTGTAAAATACATGATTTTTTTTAAAAATATATTTATACTAGAGGCCCGGTGCACAAAAATTTGTGTACTCAGGAGTGGGGGTGGGGGGAGGGGGTGGTGCGCGGGTCGCTCAGCCCGGCCTGTGCCCTCTCACAGTTTGGGACCTCTCGGGGGATGTCCACCTGCTGGCATGCCTGGCCAGCCTGGGTGAGGGGCTGAAGGCCGTTTTCAGGCTGCCCACAGCCCCTTCAGGGTTCGGGTCCCTACTGGGGTGTCTGGCTGGAAGTAGGTATCTGGGATTTATTTAACTTCTATAATTGAATCTTTGTAGCCTTAAGTAGAGCTCAGGGCCTGCAAGGCCTTGGCCTCCTCCATTGCCAGGGACAACTGCAGCTCCATGGTGGCCACCATCTTAGTTGAGTTAATTTGCATACTGGCTCCTGATTGGTTGGTGGGCATGGCTTGTGGGTGTAATGGAGTGAGGGTCAATGTGCATATTACTCTTTTATTAGATTAGATTGATTTCAGAGAGGAAGGGAGAGGGAGAGATGGAAACATCAATGATGAGAAAGAATCATTATTGATACTGCCTCTTGCACACCCAACACTAGGGATCCAGCCCACAACTTGGGCATGTGTCCTGACCAGGAATCAAACCGTGACCTCCTAGTTCTTAGATCAACACTCAACGACTGAGCTATACTGGCCAGGCAAAAGTACATGATTTTCCAATCACTACATCTAAAATTACTATGGAATAGAAACTGTAATTAAAATGTTTTTTAACCAACATGGCTGTTTCTAGTCTTCATTGCAGAGAAAAACGCCATCTCCCTGTATCCTAACAAAAACTCTCAAGAGAAAGTTTGCAGATTCCCAGGCTTTCATATGAGTAAGTCCTTTTGCATCTCCAACCGAAATTATGTCATACAGGAGCGATGTAGTATTGAAACAATTTAGACGATGGTGTAATCTTTACTTCAGAAGACAGGGAATAAAGTTAAATAGATGTTTTTTAAAGCTAAATACTGGGGGATGTTGAATTATATGGACCATTTGGGGCTAAATCATCAATTAACTAAGCTGTGAGCATAGGGCAGGAGGGAGACAGTTTTAAATAAATGATCCCCCCAATCTGTGTCATGTACTTACAGGCTGGCTGTCTCTGAAGTGCCCCACTGGAAACTCCCCTTCCCTAAATGTATCTCTGAATGTGACACTCCTAGGTGCCATTCCAACTGCTATTGCAGGAATAGCTACTTTCAATGGAAGACAGTTTTGTTTAGCAAAGATGACTTTTTTTTTTCAATTGAAGCTTTCATTTTTTTCCTTCCTCTTTTTAAGTGTTTTGAAATAGAACGTTCAAAATATTCTGACTGCTGCGGCTGGCTTATGCTTAAAACAGCTCCTTTCTACTTATAAGGTGCTAATGTAACTTGACTATGCAAATTGCAAGTTTTAATTGTTTTGTATTTTAAATAGGATCTCCCATAGAAAACCCATTGCTCTCTAGGTATGTGTAAATACGGATTTTTTGGAAATTCATTTAATCAACAGTTTTCACTTGATGATTTTCTTTCCTGGGAGGGACCAAACATGTCAAGGGGGGTAATAAGGAAGTGGGAAGGGGAGATAGAAGGTAACACTGCTCGGTTACTTTGGGGTAACAAGTATTCACAGTTCAGACCCTGCATAACGCACTGCTGTCCTCACAAAAAGGCATAAGAATATACAGGTACTGAAGCAGCGTAAGGGTCAGAAAAACTAGCTCATTTTTCTACCTGTGTCACTGATTACCTGTGCGTTTTTTAGTCACTTAGCCTCTCCGGACCTCACTCAACAGTGACCAAATCAATGTCCGTGTCTGTCTCACTGCAAAGCCAGTAGCTCTTTCCACCACACTGTCCTGCATATTCTGGTTTAAATTATGAACAGCCTACGGGTAGCTGGTAGTTTGTGAGAAAAACAGAAGTTGGCACAGAAGTCTAAAATCATTGTTCCATGTCGTCAATTAATGAGAGCTTTTGGTAGCTGTTGAATCAAAATGAAGTCCTCTTGTTGCCCAGACAAACTCCAGAGATTTTATTCCAATGTCTGCCAACTACAACCTAGTACATACTGAATGACACCATAGTATGATGACAGTATATTTTTTTAAAAAAAATCAGTCTTTGTACCATGTCAACCTAGTATAACATTCATATGAATGTAGAAAATGAAAACTACTTAATCAGCTTGATACTCAAATCATACCCCTGTGAACCTAATATGTTTGAGAGTGAACTAACAGAGATTGCAAATTTGAAATATTGCAGCTAGTTCTCTAATTCCACCACATACCAATTTTTCTTATGTAATAAAATAAAAAATTAAGTATCCAAACAAAGCAAACTGGTCTGGCACTTTAATCATCAAATCTATTTTGAGAATACATCCAGATCTGGTTCAAGCCTCATATGTCACAACAGTTTTGTAGATTTCACTAGCAACGTCCCTGGAAAATGTGCTTATGAACTTAATGAGAAGAAGAAAAAAAAGAAATCCAACTCCAGAAGCTTATCAGGATAATAAATTCTGGTAAGAGATTTTAGATGTGCACACATCCTTATTTTATACACACAATCTTTTTGAGTGGAAGATCTATTTTGAGATTGAGGTATTTTTTTCAGTGTTGAATAGAAAATGCAGAATACATATAACTATTTCAACAACCTACATGTGTATTCCCTTTTTAAAACCTAAGGCTTTTCTTCTGCTGAGATATTGTATAACTAGTATCTATGGTAAAGGTTGGTTATACAGGACTCAAGCAATGGTTTCCTAGGAAACCAGCAAATCTTTTAAACTGTATCAAATGTACAAAGTCTAGTGTTTACCATTGTGATACAATGATGATTTGGGACCTTTACTGCCACGGACCCTTAACTTAGGAAAGATAAAAATTACTATGATTAATTTACTATGTTGGAAAGGCTCTATTCTGGTATTACACACACACACAAACAAACACACACACAAACACACAACTATACTTAATCTATTTCCTGTCATACAATCCATCCTCCATTCATAAAATAATGCTTTCCACACAAAATACAGAACTCCACCACAACTCAGGTTGGCTCTGTAGATGGTTCGCTGCAGCATGGCAAAAGGAAATCACACACCCTTACCTCTGATTGTTGTCATGTAGTGTAGCTTTACAAGAAAAAGCTTCAGAGCAGAAGAGAAAAAACAAACAAAAAATTGAACTCTTCTATAGCTCTGCATTTTCTCCCTTTGAGGAAAAAGTGTAACCTCTCTGAGGTTCAGTTTCTCATTCTCCGCCTTTATCACAGAGCTTTGCAAATCTCTCTTTTAAAAATCCATCTGCGCCCAGCCAGCGTGGCTCAGTGGTTGTGTCAACCTATAAACCAGGAGGTCTTTCGATTCACAGTCAGGGCATATGCCTGGGTTGCAAGCTCGACCTCCAGTGTGGCACATGCAAGACGAAGCTGATCAATGATTCTCTCTCATCGTTGATGCGTTTGTCTCTCTCTCCCTCCCCTTTCCTCTCTGTAACCAATAAAAATATATTTTAAAAATACTATGAAAGATTTTATTGAGCAGTCAAGGCACAAAAATAATGGCCTCCAGCTAATATTGAGCTTCCTCCATTTTACCATTTGCCCAACTGTGACAAGTTCTCCCTATCACACACCAACTCAATCAGTATCAATCAATCAATAGTGTAAGTAGTCCCTTTTGTATCAATCATCTTTCCATTTGTAGTTCAACAGTTCCAAGTTAACACTTCATTAGTTTTTCCTATCTAATCTCACTACCCTAAACACCTGCCACACTTTAGACCATCCTACAGCTACAGATTAATCTCCTTCAAAAATCAACGGAGTAACCATCCTACCCAAAACTATTTAATAACTAGGGGCCCGGTGCACAAAAATTTGTGCACTCAGGGAGTCCCTCAGCCCAGCCTGTGCCCTCTCGCAGTCTGGGAACCCTCAGGGGATGTCCACCTGTTGGCATGCCTGGCCAGCCTAGGTGAGGGGCTGATGGCTGTTTGCAGGCTGGCCAAGCCCCCCAGTGTAGACCCTCACCCCACTGGGGTGTGGCAAGCCTGGGTGATGGGTTAAGGGCCATTTTCAGGCTGCCCACAGTCCCTTCAGGATTTGAGTCCCTACTGGGGTGCCTGGCAGCCTGGGTGAGGTGCTGAGGGCCATTTTCAGGCTGCCCACAGTTCTCATTGACCCAGCGTCCCAGCGAGGCTGGCTGGAATCAGGTTTCTGGGGTTTATTTATCTTTTATAATTGAAACACTGTTGCTTTGAGCAGAGGCCTAGGCAGGTAATGAAGCTGCCTGTTTATTCAGCTCCATGGTTTCTATAATTAAAACATTGTTCCTTGAGCAGAGACCCAGCCAGCCTAGTCAGGCAGTTGCAACGGAAGCTTCCTGCTTGTTCCAGCTCCATGGCTGCTGGCCGCCATCTTGGCTGAGTTAATTTGCATACAGTCTCTCTGATTGGCTGATGGGCATGGTTTGTGTCTTGGGGTGGTGGTCAATTTGCATATTACTTTTTTATTAGATTGCTTTTACTACCCGCCTGCTACATGAAGTCATAAGTTCTTTAGTGACATTCAAAGCTATTCACAATTGGGTTCAGTTCTATTTCCAAGCGGAGGGGGCAGGGGAGGAAGGTGTCCCTCAGCCCAGCCTGCTCCCTCTCCAATCTGGGACACCTCAGGGCCTAAACTGGCAGTTGGATATCCCCCTCACAATCCAGGACCACTGGCTCCTAATTCCTCACCTGATTGCCTGTGTGATCACCCCTAACTGGCCCCAAGCCAGCCTTATCGTCCCTAACCACCTCTGCCTGTCGACCTGATTGCCTAACTGCCTCCCTGCAGGCCTGGTCGTCCCTAACTGCCCCTCTCCCACCAGCCTGGTCACCCCTTATTGTCCTCCACCAGCCTGGTTGCCCCCAACTGGCCCCCTACTGACCTGGTCACCCCTCACTGGCCCCCCTGCTGGCCTAGTCGCCTCTCACTGCCCCCCTCCCGCCAGCCTGTTTGCCCCTCGTTGCTCCTCACCGCCAGCCTGGTCACCCCATGTAGCCTGCTGCTCAGTTGTTTGGTCATCCCTCACTAACACCCCCCCACTGCAGGCCTTGTCACCCCACTCAGCCTGTTCAGTCATCCACTCAGTTGTTTCAGATGTGACAGCCCCTGGTTCTTTATATATATATATATATATATATATATATATATATATATATATATATATATATATATATATATATATTCCCCCAAAGGACCATATGGCTTTGCCTCTCTGCATTTTTCCTTAGAGTTGAAGTGTACTGTACAACCATCCAGGACAGACGACAACATTTTTTAAGAAACTAAATGGTGTGTGCATTCTCTTTCTTCTCCCTGAAACTTTCATATGTTTACCTGACTGCCTTATTTTTATTAGTGCAATTTCAGATCTTCTTTTAAAGAGGCTTTCCCAGACTTTCTCATTTAAAGTAGCCCACCACCTCATCATCATCCTCAGTCATTAATATAGTATTCCACAAAGCACTTTTACTATCTTGATTTATTTGCTTGTGTTTTTGGAGGGCTTTGGGGGGTATCTATCTCCCCAGCATCTGTCAGGTAATTAAAAACTAAGACACATTTGCCTGTTCATTGTATCCCTAACATTGTGCCCTTTGTGAAGCACATAGTAGCTACTTAGTAAACACCTGGTGAATTACTATCCAGGTGCTTAGGAATCAATCTCTCTTTTGTCTCCACCATTAAGGTTTGTACCCAATAATATTTCAGTGACATTTTCAGACTACAACTAAAAGTCTTTTTTTCTTCTATTTCCTAGATTATTTCTCAGATACTCCAGAAGGAGCAAGGCCTTCACCTATAGACTCAAGTTTGGTTTATACGTGGTCCCAGATGGGGCTTTCATTACCACTTCTGATACAGAAAGGCAAAGACCTAAGTGAACCTAAGCATGACTGACATACACTTCTTCTCCCCTTCCAGGAAAGGTACTGATTTCATAGGAAATTGCTTGTCCATGAAGTCGAGTAAGATGTAATTCCAAGCTGAAATTTCATGGGGGAGTTTCTTAGAATTTCTCAGTCCAGCAAAAAATGTTCAGTCATATAAATCTGTGCACATGTGTTTTTCTGAGGCAAACCATTCTGTTTTGAATGGTTTTTCTCCCAAGAGTTTTCATTCTAATCTCTTCACATTTCAATCAAACCAACATCTACTGAGAATTTACTATAAGTGCCAGGCACAGAACCATGTGTTTAAACCTGGATGAGCTAATTTAACCGCAACAATTCTGTGAAATATGCAATATTATTGTTCTCATTTTACAATGAGGAAAATGAAGCTAAGAAATGGTAAATAATGTGTGATTTTAACTTGGGCAGAGTTAGGACCTAACCCGGTTATCTTATTCTCATTACTTTCTACTGCATCCTTTGCCATCTTGAAAAGCTTTCTGGGGATATGTCACTGACTTGCCCATTGTTAGCTTTTTGTCATGTTTTCCATAACATAAAAATTCAGTAAATATTTATTGAATTAAATTGGCTGTTAGACCAAATCACATGTTTATAAGGGATGCTTTAATTTATCATTTGGCTGAGTAGCATAGAGCACTAAATCTTGTATATCTCTATATCTACTTATAATTTAATATGTAAGGCTCTCTCTTCACTAAAATAAAAAGACAAAACTGAGTAACATCTTATCTAATAAAAGAGTAATATTGAAATTGACCATTTCTAGGGGACACCTAAGCCACACCCACCAGCCAATCAGAGCAGCTGTATGCAAATTAACCCAGCCAAGATGGAGGCCGGTAGTCATGAAGTGAGAGTAAACAGGCGGCTTCCGTTGCACCAGGAGTAAACTGTCTGCCTAGGCCATCTGGGCCTCTCTCTGCTCATGGCAACATAGTTGCAATTATAGAAGCCACAGAGCTGACACAGACAGGAGGCTTCGTTACCTGCCTAGGCCTCGGCTTAAAGCAACAGTTTCAATTATAGAAGATAAATAAACCCCAGTAACCTGCTTCCAGCCAGCCTTGCTGGGACATTGGGTCAATGGGACCTGAAAGCCTGAAAACGGCCCTCAGCCCCACAACCAGGCTGCTCAGGCACCCCAGTAGGGACCCGAACCCTGAAGGGACTGTGGGCAGCCTGAAAATGGCCCTCAACCACTCACCCAGGCTGGCCACACCCCAATGGGGTGAGGGTCCACACTGGGGGGTTTGGCCAGCCTGTAAATAGCCATCAGCCCCTCATCCAGGCTGACCAGGCATACCAGCACGTGGACATCCCCTGAGGGGTCCCAGACTGCGAGAGGGAACAGGCCGGGCTGAGTGAACAAATTTTTGTGCACCAGGCCCCTAGCCTATATAATAAAAGGGTAATATGCAAATTGACTCTAAAAGCAGAATGACCAGAATGACCGCTGGACCAGTCACTATGAGGTGCACTGACCCCCTCTTGGTCCCTTTCCCAAGCCGGCAGGCTGCAATGCCTGATGGCCACCTTATGCAAGGGGCAGGGCCAGCGAGCAGGCAAGAATAGCCAACCTCTTGATTCCTTCCGTAGGCCGTCAGGCACCGATCACCTGATGGTGAATGGGTGGGAATGGGGTTGCGTATACATGGTTGCAGGGGGCGGGGCCGTCTTCGGGTAGCTGGGAAAGATGGCCCTGTACACGCACATGAATTTTGTGCACCGGGCCTCTGGTTTTCAATAAATCTGGCTGACCTTGTAATTATATGTTGTCAGATCCAGAACCAATTTTTATATATTTTCTCTATATAAAAACAGATTTAACATGTCTATTCATATCTAATTTCCAGATTTAGAATGACTGTTTATTAAACACCAGTGCTCATTCATTTATTTTTTAAATCATGAAACACTTAAAAGCTTTAGAAAATTACAAAAAATAAAAATGATCCATAAATCACTAGTCAATTTTAGTGGATGTTAACATTTTGCAATATTTGACTCACTTCTCTGTTCCTCTTTTTCTCTCATTCTTTCTGAGTCAAACGTAATTTGATATAGCAAATGCTATACTTTATATACCTATTACTTCTTTCCTTCTTTTTTTTAAGTGGTAATCTTTTCCTTTAAAAAAATATATTTTTATTTATTTCAGAGAGGGAGAGAGAGAAATATCTATGATGAGAGAGACTTATTGATCAGCTGCTTCCCACATGCCCTCCCACTAGGGGTCAAGCCTGGGCATGTGCCCTCAACGGGAAACAAGCCTGGGACCCTTCAATGCACAGACCAATGCTCTATTCACTGAGCCAAACCGGCTAGGGCCCTCCTTCCTTCTTATATGATATGACATGGCTGAGGTTGGAGATCACGGTATACATCCTTTTGTAACATCTTTAGTCACTCCAAAATGTGTTTAAAGTCCATCCCTAATTTGAATTACTTGGAAGTTAATTAAATTAAATAAAACATAAGTTTTTCAAAAACAAAGAAAAGAGTACAGCTTTATTCAAAAGCACAAAATATATTCCAAAGGCTTTCTGCTTGCTCTCAGAATCTTATAGTACGTATGTATGAACTACCTTTTACCATCCAATACTTGCCCCGTAATGTCTAAGTATGATAATATGCTCTAATGATTTGGATTCCATTTTTAGCAAAGCTATACATGAAGAGGAGTTAAAGAGGAGTTCTACAAACCTTGTTACAACAAGCTTCCCACTCTAGACCCCAAATGGTTTTGATCCCTAGACTCAACCTCTTCTTTTGTTGCTGGTAATCCTCACCTGAGGATATTTTCCCATTGATTTTTAGAGAGAGTGGAAGGGAGGAGAAGAGACAGAGAGAGAACAACGTGGATCTGAGAGAGAGACATCAATTGGTTGCCTCCTGCCCTGAAGAAGGCCAGATACATCAAGCCTGCAACCGAGGTACATGCCCTTGACCAGAACTGAACCCGGATCCTTCAGTCCAAGGGCTGACACTCTATCCCCTGAGCCAAACTGGACTTAAAAAAGATTTTGTTAGATGTTTCTTTTTCCCCCCATATAGCTAACATATTTACATCTCTACTTTTCGTTTCCAGGTTAGGAATTAACCTATTGACCTCCTGAAGAAAAATGATTCAGCCTTCTTTCCTGTTCCTGCCACTCCCACCACACACATATTCACATACACACACACACACAGTCCCCCTGTACCTTTCCTTCCCAGTATTATAAAATGCTGTTTTATCAGACCATTGCTGAATGCTGACATTGTTACGACCGTATAAATGCTCTCGGCAGAACTCATTGATGCAGAGCATCCTGAGCACATGATTTTTTGAAGAGCGTTGTTTTTCTGATTATTAACAGCTGTTGTGTTTTGTGTCTGTTTCTTTTTTTAGGTAATTCGTTTTTTATCTATTTAACCCTAGGTATGTATCCTAGGCAAGTAAATCTCCTCTCAATGTATTCATACCTATTAGGCATGCTATCAAGTTCATCTACAAGAATCACTGCCAGCCCTAACCGGTTTGGCTCAGTGGATAAAGCATCGGCCTGCAGACTCGGTCCCAGGTTCGACTCTGGTCAAGGGCATGAACACTGGTTGCGGGCACATCCCCAGTAGAGAGTATGCAGGAGGCAGCTAATCGATGTTTCTCTCTCATCGATGTTTCTAACTCTCTATCCCTCTCTCTTCCTCTATGTAAAAAATCAATAAAATATATATTTTTTTTTAAAGAATCACTGCCAGGGATGATGGGTAGCCTTGCTTCAGGCAGAATCAGTAGTTCTTTAAGCTTCGTATACCCCTCGCATCATGGGTCTGCCGGCCCTATTAACCAGAGGATTCCTGTTACTTCACTCTTGGATCTCACTTTCTAGATTACCTCCCTCCTTTTTGGTAGAGCACAACCTCCAATACCTGCCAGGAGAGGGTGTGTGGATCGGCGGTAAAGTTTTAGATACTTGAAATGTCTTTAGTCCATAATCATAATCAGTAACGATCGTACTGAGCGTGGAAAGGTATCATTCCTCTTTGGAAAATGAAGGCATTAGTCAACTTATTTTTACCTCAAAGCTCTATTATACCATTGTGATTCCTGACCCTTTGGATAGGAATCTATTACCACTCCCTCCCGAAAGTCTGCATTCTAAAATTTCACCATCAGATACCTTCATTAGCGGGTCTAATTTATCACTGAAATGTGCTTTTTTATGAGACTTTGCAATTTGAAACTCCCTTCCTTCAATTCTGGGGAAATTTTTACATTTTTCTTTAATGATTCCCTCTCATGAACCTTCTCTCTTTTCAATCTCCTGGATGGACGGATTCCCTAGTTTTCTAACTTTTTCCTACTTGTATGTTGCCATTTGTCCAGTTTTCTAGAAGATTTTTCTCAATTTCAACTCTTGAGTTTTTCATTCTGCTACAATATTTTGCATTTCATTTCTAAAAGCTGGTTTTGTGTTCTGACAATTGGTTTTTGTTTTTTTTCTTTTAGTAGCATGCTCTTCTTGTTCCATGCATTCAATATCTTCTCATCTCTCTAACGATTTTAGGATAATTGTTTACAAAAATTCCCTCTTCCTGCACAGATCCCGTCTCCTTCAAGTCACTCTTTTCTGTGATAAATGCATGTGTGTATATGTTTCTCCTTCCCATTACATGCTTCACTCAAATACCTCGTGACCCTCATAAGCGGTTAAGTCTGTGTCACTGAGAATGTGGATTAGACGCTCAGTGCATGGGGAGGGCTTGTGGATGATGGTCCTCACTACCAGGTGACCTAGTTAGTGTGTTTCCTTTCAGAATCTGAATGATGAGATCTTTAGGGATTGTTTTCTCCTGCCCCTCACTCTGCTCTCCGGCTGGTCATATCACCCAGCGATGCTTCTTCCAGTCTCCCACCAGGAGGGAATGTGTCTGGCTACCAACATACGGGGGGCTGGATGGAAGACGAACACTGAGAGGTTTCTAAACTCAGCTGGAGTCTTCCACTTATCCCCACCGTTCCCTCTGCTTCCAACCCACCTCGTTTCTCCAAGTCTAGAGACTCCTTGTTTCAAACGTGCAGATAATGAGCCTCTACCTTCTGCCAGAAGGAGGAAGGGGCTGTCAGGGTGGTTTAAAGGAGCCAGCCTATTCCACTCACAGAAGCCAAATGCAAGTGTTTTAGAAGTTTTCATGCCCCTGGTTAAACACAATCGTTATTAAAATTAAGTGATATAAATAGGCAATTAAATAAGTTTATTAAAACAAAAATTGTAAAAAACAAAAATTTCATAATGTCCCTGTTAATTCACTATTATCTATGCTCTTGTATGGGAAGAATACTATTGTAATCTTAAATAGTATTCTATTAAAAGTGTCCTAATCACATGTCTTCATAATTCTGCATCCAGTGATGTGATGTTATTAGCTTAAAATTGGCTACAGTACAAGTATTTACACCAAAGAGATTGGCAAATGCCATAAATCACACTTGTGTGTGTGAAGTGGTTGTTAAACATTTGCCAGCACACAGTTGGGCAGATACCCCATTTCTCAAAGTCAAGGAGACCTGAGGGTCTTACTGCTTCTTAAACACATTTTAACTAATTAATTTTCTTGTAGTCCCACAGTTACCTGGATCCAAAGGTAAACCAGTGCCCCTAACCCCTTCACCTCCCGAAACTGAACAGCGAAAATCCAGTTTTTTTCTCAGTTTTCCCCAACTTTAGTTTTCTTTCGCTTCTACATCAGAAGTCTCTCTTCCATCCCTTTCCAGCTTTTAAAATGCTCTCCCTGCGTCTCCTGTTTTCTCTGTCTTTATGGGGAATTGAGCATTTTAAAAAGTATGCTTACTGTTATTTCAGTGAAGTTTTGGAAAGGAATGGAAGTACATGTAGCAGTATAATCTTTCATCTTTACCTGGCAATCATGTAATACTAAAAGGAGAGGATTATAATTCCTAAAAGCAGATTATAAACTTCTTCAATAAAGGGCAAGTAATCTGGTGTCTGTCTTTGGGGAGTTTGTGCTCTCCTGGAAGTGTCATAACAAAAGAGCACAGACTGAGAGGTTTAAACAACAGAAATTTACTCCTGACAGTTCTGGAGGTTTCAAAGTCCCAGATCAAGGCCCCATCAATTCAATTTCTGGTGAGAGCTCTTCTGGGATTGTAGATGGCCATCTCTCTGTGTCCCCACATGACAGAGAGATAAAGGAAGAGAGCTGTCTAGTGTTTCTTCTTATGAGGACAGTAATTCTATCAAAGCAGGGGCCCATTCTTATTACCTCATTTAACCATAATTAACTTCTTAAGTACCCCATCTCCCAATATGCTCACATAATGGGGGTGGGGTGGGATGGGTAGGACTTCAAATATGAATTTTTGGAGGATACAAATATTTGGTCCAAAACAGGAAAATAGTCTTCCACCTTTCTCTGTTGCTTGGGGAGACATATGAGGCTACAGAACTGAGCCAGGATTTGTTTCCTTGGCCAGAACCTCTGCACCATCATGTTGGATGAAAACTAATTTGTGACTAAAGTCACAGGAAAAAAAGGAAGGAGTCTCAGAATCACACTTGTACACAGTTCCAGGAGCTTGTTAGCGCAATGCCTGTGCACTGGGCTAATCCACAGGGGTATTGTTTTTCTTACTTACAACATTTGTAACAACTGCTGTAGAATTCTTGCTTAGTGACTCCATCTTCCTCTGTAATCCTTTCTAACCACAATCTGGATAACAAATCTAGGTCCATCACTTTCTCCATCAATTCTCTGTTTCAAATCCCCAAGGTTTGCATGTTTCTCCCCTGGTATTTAGTGATGTGTAGTTATTTTTTAAAAAATATATTTTATTAATTCTTTACAGAAAAGAAGGGAGAGGGATAGAGAGTTAGAAACATCGATGAGAGAGAAACATAGATCAGCTGCCTCCTGTATACCCCCCACCGGGGATGTTCCAGCAACCAAGGTACATGCCCTTGACCAGAATGGAACCCTGAGTCCTCAGGCCAATGCTCTATCCATTGAGCCAAAACAGTCAGGGCATGTGTGGTTATTTTAAGGGACACATTTAGTTTGATAGAAACATATCTATTAAATAAGGGCTACGTTTACTGACAGTCACAGCTGTAACAGTTTAAACAATCTTAATCCTCTACCAACAAACAAGGTATTTCACTCTGTGTGACATTTTGGAGAAACTGTAGCATTTGGACTGGAAAATGCAAAGGATCCAGCAGTAAACAAAACAGGACGCAGGTATCTCAAGGAACTTGTATTTAAGTGGCTGAGCATGGTTTTTTAAGTCATTGCCATATCTAAAACTTTACACATTCAAAACCTTTTCCAGAACACTCCTTTACAAAGCATCCATTTCAAAGATAGATTTGACACCATTTTCAAATTCCTAATGGGTCACTATTTTCTTAATCAAACATGTAATTTTTAAAAATATTTCAGAACCAACTTTCTTATTGAAAGCATTCATGGTAGGCCAAACACAACAAACAGAATTATACTCACCACAAAGCACATCATAACAACATTTTAGTAGACTGGGGACAAGGAGAACACCTAACAGGCTTCCAGAGAAGTGAGTATGTTCTAATGGCAATTCCTTTATTAGCAGTATCTAGCACAGTAGAGCGCCTGGCACAAAAATAAATGTTTGTAATATAAATGAATTCCTCACTAACTTTATTCCACAGAGTGCCCGGTCAAGAACACCTCAATACAGATCATCTAGCTCTGCTATATTACCCAGCCATTCTCCTCAGGTTAAGTGTTTGGAGGAAGGGACACATTCTTTTTCCAGAATATGAGGATCGTAAATTGTAGTTAGATTCCCAAGTGAGTCCACGAACATGCCCTTAACATTTATATAACTAAAACATATTGAAAACTAGAGGGAAATAATTTCTAACATTGTTCCAATGCTACTTATTGAAATTGAATATATATATATATATATATATATATATATATATATACACACACACACACACACACACACACACACACATATATACTAGTATCCCGGACAATGTATACGCATACTTTGAATAATTATAAAGGCAGTGTTTATTAAAATACATTTCATTTAAAAAAATAAGCTATCAGCTATTAAAGTGTGTATACAGACCTAGCTGGTTTGACTCAGTGAATAGAGAGCATCAGCCTGTGGAGAGAAGGTCCGGGGTTGGATTCTGGTCAAGACACATGCCTGGTTGCGGGCTTGATCCCCAGTAGGGGGCGTGCAGGAGGCAATTGATCAATGATTTTCTCTCATCATTGATGTATCTATCTAGCTCTCCCCTCTCCCTTCATCTCTGAAATCAATAAAAAATAATTTAAAAAAATAGTAATTTAAAAAAATTTTTAAATGTGTGTATACATTTTCAAGGGACACCATATATATATAGAATGCTGGTATCTAAGACAAAGGCAATTTAATTACTACTACAACTATGTCAAATCATAAAAGGAGTGTTTTTTGCTTACCATATAATGTGTAGAACTGATTTCTCCAATTCTTTACCCATTTCTGCCTCCTGTCCCTTTTCTAACCTTCCTTGGGTATGGGAGTATATGTTGGTGTAAAGCTAAGATATGGGGTTAGCCTCAAAGAAGGGCTGCCCTAAGTTGGTCCTGAGGCAAGAAGCAGGCCCGGAGACAAGAATTCCTGTGCAGGAAATGTACTAAAAAAGTGCTCCCGGAAGAGAAGCCAAGCAACACAATTTCAGGCCAAGTTCCACAGAGCACAGCAAGAACACTCGGGAAGAGAAACTCTCTTGGAAACAAGGGAGCCAGGCAGCCATGATCCCATCCCTATCAGTCTCTGCATGGTTTGCCCTAAGGTGATGGAAACACCAGGCCCTTCCAGGCCTCTACCTATGCTTGAGCCACAGCCAGTCATCCAAGGAAAGTTGTCCAAGGAAAAAGCAGCAGACAGGCCTTCAAACCAATAGTGGGTGAAGTGGGGGCACAGAGATTGTGAAAGGGAAGCAAGGGGATCTATCTGGGTGGAACATGACTCTACTTGACTTACAAATGTCAAATAATAGAGAGTTCAAGGAATTAGCATGTTAGTTGCTGTGTTTGCCTTTTTTCCTCCCTAGACTATCTCAGAAATCAGGTACCCTCCCTAAGCATACAGGTGTAACGCTTCTTTACTCAATCTCTCTGCTTCTATGGAGGAGAAACCCAAGGTGCAGAGCACAGAGAAGTGATGCCTAAAATCGGTGGCAAAGAGATTCGAACTCAGGTTTCTCTGGCTCCAGAGCCCAAGCACTGACCACGTTTCACTGGTTCTCCAGTTTCTGTCAGAGTGGGGCCAGCAGGAATGTTGACTGGGCTACTGACCTAGAAGCTACTTCTCAGAGGGTCTAAACACAGGCTTAATCTTCAGTCTGTGGACAAAGACACGATAAGGGTTCATTTCTTTAGCTCAGTAATTAGAATAATGGGGAATACGGGACCAAGAGCACATTACACAGAGCCCCGGATCTGTTTGAAACTCCCATTTCCTTTCACCTTTCTCCTCTTTCCCTTTCTCTCCAACCCAATCTCTCTCAAGCTTCTGTGCCTCGGTTTTATTTAGCTTTTCAAAAAAAAAAAAAGCCACACACACACTAAATTTATAAAATAAAATAATGCACTGCCTTTATCTAATTCTTATATAATGACATCACACACATATCCTTCATAAAATTAGCCTATAAATCTCGACACAAGCAAATCATAAAGGCCCACAATAAAAAAGAGGGAAACATTACATCGAAGGTGTTCCAGGTCCTGACAGCCTGCCACAAGCCCTCACTTGCTTTTACTTTGAAACAGTTGCTTCCATGAAGAGAAGAACCCTATGTCTACCTGCCATGTGCATGTCTCTAGCATGCTTCAAGCCCTCCATTTACCAAAATATGATGCCTCCACATCTTGTCCAAAAGATGCGTCGATCTGCAGGAAGCCCAGGCAGACAGCATGGTCATCATCTTGGACTCCAGAAGCGGTTCCTCAAGTATTGCCCCGGAGTCTGTCTGGAAGCATGAAGCTCAGAGTGCTGGCGGGCCCCTATCAGAGAATCCCCTTGCAGTTGCACTGAGAAGAAGGGGAACTGCAGTTAACTACACAATTTCCCCAGGTGAATACTGCGGGGTAAGTTTGGGGTTATTAACTTTAAATGAACTTGCTTATTTTACTCTTGAAGGCAACTAAGGAAATGGGGGATTGCAGCACGCGCTGGCTGTGCCCACGCAAATAACACCCCCGGCTTGAACCTGGGAGAGTGTGCATTATCAGCACTTAGGTATTTGATTACAAAAGCACAGACAGCCAAACTGTGTGATCCAGAAAACATCCTGGAGCTGATACAGGAAAAGAGAAACGGCCAGAAAATTGCCTCGACATCTGCAACAACTGTGCTTTTTGAAGAACAATAATTTAGAAACACCTAGAAATTAGACGTCAGCATGGGAGTGACAGAGCACGGAACCAGGTCTCAAAAGACCTGGGTCTGGGCTTTTTCTTTCATCCTCACCTGAGGATATTTTTCCATTGATTTTTAGAGAGAGTGGACGAGAAAGGGAAAGACAGAGAGAAATTTCGATGTGAGAGAAACATATTGATTGATTGCTTCCTGCACACACCCTGACCAGGGCCGGGCCAGGGAGGAGCCTGCAATCCAACCAAGGACTGTGCCCTTGACAAGAATTGAACCCCGGGACCCTTCGGTCCCCAGGCCAACATTATACCCACTGAGCCAAACCGGCTGGGGTGTGTGAGGGCATACCTTAGAGCTGAAGAAAACAGAAAGTTTCCATATTTCAATTTTTAGAAAATGTGACTTATTATTTGAAGCTCAAAACCAAACATTATCAATTCAATAAACACATACAAATCAAAACATGGTGAACACTGATCTATTCCGTTATGTCTTCTAAGTGCTAATACTAAGTTTTAATACTGTCTCAGTTGTCATGTTCATCTCTCCCCAAGCACAGACCGAGTGCTAAAAAACTGTTAGAAGCAGAGAACAATGAGAGGAGAAAATAGTGGAAAATAAATTATAATGCCATGTGAGTACTTTCTATACCCCAGACACTACCCTAATCTCTTTACATTTCTATTTCTAATTAACGTTGAGCTACAAGCCCTGTCCCGGGGTAGTTTACAATCCAGATCAGGAGAGACCTGTGTCACTTGCTGTTCATTTCACTCCTACCATATGCCAGGCACTGTCCTGGGCCCTGGGTCAATAGATGTGAGCTTATGGGAAGCCCTCTGGAAGACAAAACACAGAAAACAAGTAATTTCAGATGATGTGCTATGAAGAAACCAAGGTAAGATAACACAAAGGAAATATCTGAGGTGGCAGTGAGCACACTCTGTTTAGAGAAAGTTATCTTTGAGGAAGTGGCACCTAAGTGTGTTTGTGCACACATGTGAGTGTGCGTATGCATGTGCGTGTGTGTGTCTATGAGGTAATAATGAACAAAACAGAGGTAACATTAAGCATTGATGGGAAGCAGAAGTTGCCACTCCATAGTACACCTTTTGGCATACTGGTTAGCTAAAGCTGGTTACTTTCAGTTAAGAGGAAGGAAGTTTGACCTTCCTCTTAGCTGCCTACAAGAATTTGGACAGAGGACCAGCCCCAGGAATAGATGTCCTCATAGGTAATATAGTTTAAATGAACAAGGTGTGCTAAGATGAAACCTAACAAGGCTCACTTGCTCAAAGTCTCCTGTGGGTCCCATTGTTGAAGATGGCCCAGCAAGCCCTAGCAGGTTTGGCTCAGTGGATAGAGCCTTGGCCTGCGGACTGAAGGGTCCTGGGTTCGATTCTGGTCAAGGGCACATGCCCGGTTGCTGGCTCGATCCCCAGTGGGGGGGGGCGTGCAGGAGGAGCTGATCAATGATTCCCTCTCATCATTGATGTTTCTATCTCTGTCTCTCCTTCTCCCTCTCCCTTCCTCTCTGAAATCAATAAAAATATATTTAAAAAAAAAGATGGCCCAGCAAACAAGTGTTTACCACACAGCTGATTTCCATCTGCATGTAAATCACCTTCCTGACCTTTGAAGTCCCAAACCACATCTCTACTCCTTCTTCTAAAGCCATATAAGTCTCAACTACATGACTTATCCTCTGGTGCCATACAATTATGGAACCCCTGTGCATACATATGTAATATGTTTGGTCATTTTTTCCTGTTAATCTGTCTCACGTTAATTTCATTATTAACCTAGCCAGAAGACTTTAGAGAGGTTGGAAGAAAATTACTATTTTTCCCTTCCCCGTAGTTTCAAAAGAACATTAGACCTAGAAGAATTTGGATCTATGGGTATCCCAAAAGACAAATCATTTCAGACTAGTGTGTGTGGGCAGAGAAGACTTAATGGAAGGGAAAGGCAGGTAGAACAAAGGTGATATTCCCATTGGTAGCAGATTGGAAGCAGAGAGAGTTCCTAACTGCGAATCTCTGCTCCAATGTTCTGGGCACTGAGGTGAACTACCTTTACTCATGTTTATGGCACAGTCTGACACCGTTATTTCTGAATCCCCATCCTATGATTTCAGGGGTTCTCAAACTTTAGGCACATCAGATTCACCTAGAGAGACATTGAAACAGAGATGGCTGGGTGCTGGAAACTGATTATTTTTATGCTGGAAACTGATTGTTTTTAACTTATTTTTG
The DNA here is from genome assembly GCA_004026665.1 of Murina feae. Taxonomy (NCBI): domain Eukaryota; kingdom Metazoa; phylum Chordata; class Mammalia; order Chiroptera; family Vespertilionidae; genus Murina; species Murina feae. The sequence continues at coordinate 18,362 of PVJC01008287.1, read as the reverse complement.
TTGCTCTGAAAGGTGAGAGCTATGCGCCCATTGTTTAAGTTGAAACATTGTTAATTACAGCAAATCTCCACCTGTTAATTGCACGTAAAATTATTCCTTGGAATTTCCTGCCTAAGGATCTTGTTTTCTCAGAGACTCAATAAAAGACTGGTGAGACTCAGGCATCAGTTGGCAATCTGATGCCACGCCTGGTCCCGCAGTTTCCAAATTGATTCTCTTCTAGTCTCTCTCTCTTCATTTTATGTGTGGCCTCCTTCAGAACTCAAACCCTGAACAGGAACCCTGAACCACGCTGGACGTGTGGGGCTTCAATAGCTGGGCCTTAACACCAGGCTTCTGATTCAGTGAGTTGGGAAGAGACTATCATATTTCCACCTCTAACAAGTTTCCAAATGACCTTGATGCATCTAGTCTGGAGAACCACCAACGTCTTCTTATCTATTGTGTTCTGCCCCCCATTCTGCAGTCTGCAAATGAACCAAACCTGTACAAAGAGCATCAGCCTGCTGAAAGATTTATGAGGTGTTTTAAAAATGTTGTTGAATCATACTCATTTTTATGGAATTGCTCTAAATCCTTTGTATCCGTAATGTAATGTGTATCTAAAATGTTTTAATCCCCTAGTTGTTTCATAGGTATATATTTATCAAAACTTGTTCCTATACACAAGCACCGCTGTCTGCACTACAATACTTATTTGAATAAGAAAATTTAAGTTTGTGCAATGGAATTTAAGTCTTCCAACCACTTGTGTAACTAAAGCTTGCATTTGCTGCTTACCACACACACATGAAAGAGTTTATCGTTTCTGAAATCCCTTTTATCAATCCCCAGTGGCTCCTCAGAGTAAAAAGTATGCTCTGTTCTCTCAAACTGAAACTTTGTTGTCGGTACCTGTACAAGAAGAGCGAGAGCTAAAAGTGCCACCTCATTTCACTGCTGAATAAGCAACAGATCTGGCAAGTTTCTCAATTGGCTCGTAACCCAGAAGCCTTTGCACCATTCAGCACTAACTGGCATCAGCGTAAAGGCTTCTAGAGAATATGGCCAGCCAGGAAGCAAGTCAGGGTCTCTGCTGAGAAAAACTGGGGCCAGCCGCAGTCATTTACATCAGTTACGTCCCACTGGGGACAGGCCCACCTGCATTTGAGACCATTTAGTCTTGTTCATCTGTTCCCAGCCCCACAGGCACCAGAACCCATTAGAATTCTTCCTTTTGAAAAGATTCTACCACTAAGAGAGTTTTTATTGAAAATCTCCAACCTTCTTCCTGAAATCACCACCTCGGGCATCTCTAGGTAACCGAAATGTCTCCCTTCCTCCCAAATCTTATAAAGTTCTTTTGTCTTCTATTTCTCTCTCATATACACTTGTGCATTCCTTTATTTCACAATTCAAATGCCTCCTCTGTCATTGCCTCTCTCATTTCACAAACAGCTCCTTGATGAATTCCCTATTCCGCGAAGGAGTTGGTGCTTGCGTTTAACACACAGTTGGACGTACATGCTAAGCCAAAATGGCAAGTGACAGGGTAACTTCAAAGATATATCTTAGTGCTGAAAAAGTGGAAAGAGTTGGGAAGCTGTAGAAAGGTACAAGCCATATCTCGCTTGTCACAGCACCTCTTGGCATAGCAGCCAAACCCATAGACTTCAAACAGGCAGATTGTGTGCTATTGGGCAATTTACTTAATGTCTCTGAGTTTGCTTCATTTATTGCTACAATGAAGCAAACACACTCTGCCCTTAGAAGTATTATCAGGATTAGATAGAGAGGTACATTAATCTTCCAACAGAATGCCTAGACACAGTAAGCATTTCCTAAGTGGCAACCTGCTACTATAATTCATGTGGTTACCACACTAATATGTGGAAAATTAAACCTCCCAGTCTCTGTGTTACTCCAAAAACAACAACAAAAATCATTCCGTTGAACTAATGAGATTTAATGTTTAATGTAACAACAATACAATCTTAACTTCTAAACCTCAATCTTCGCATTGAGTAAACCTTAAATTGATGTTACATAGTCATTGAAGTGAACTGATATAATTTGAAAATACAAGATACTTGTTTATATGAAAGGTACAGAAAGGGTAAATTTATAAAGACAGAAAGCAGATCAGTGATTTCCTAGGGCACGGGTGGAGCTTGGATTGACTACAAATGGGCCCCAGGAAATTAGGAGGATAATAGAAATGTTCTAAAACTTGATTGTGGTCATAGTTGCATGACTCTATGAATTTTCTAAAATCATTGTACTGCACATGTTCCCTGAGTATATTTTATGGCCTGTAAGTTAATACCTCAATAAAGCTGTTAAAAAGAATCTGTCTTTTTTGTACTACACAACACATTTCAAAATAAACTAGCATTTTTATTTTTATTCTAGAGCTTTCTATTATCAGCTCATCACCCCAACTGTCAAGAATGTGTCCAAGACCATTAATGTATTCCTCCACCGGCTAACAAGGCTGTTATCACTGCTTTCACACACAATCATATTGTTTTTGAAAAGACATCTTGAGATGCAGGATCAACGTCATTAACAGAAAGCACTTATAGGCTAAGATTATATTCTGCATCTGATGGCATCTCAGCCTGAAGAGTAAATACTCAAGTCAGGATTGAATGGTTTTCAAAAGAAATCCATTATCAGGGCGTAACTTTTATGCAGACATTTCAGAAAACAGAAAAGGCACTTTGCTCTAAATACTTCTGATGGATTAAAATCAAATCATCAGAGCAGTGGGCCTTTAAAACTGCACAGGACTCCAGTGCAGCAGCGCCATGCATGTTTGCTGGGCCGACATGTTAAAATGAAAGTTAAGAACAATGTCATTGCCATTTCACATGAGCACATCTGCAAAGAAGGACCACCAAGTATTCTTCCTGTCTTGAGAGCACAGACAGCTAGCTTTTCCTTCAGGTGCCACCACACCTATTTTCATTATAATTTAAATACTTAAATCTCAGTTCACCCTTGGTCAATCCATCCTTACCATCTCCGTAGGCCTGCAACTGCTCATTGATGAAATAAACTGCATTATTATAGAACGTTAAACTTGTTCGTGTTTTCCCTTTCTTGCTCACGGTCATCCCACAAAGAAGTCATGTAGAATTCTTGCTGTCAATCAATCTTCCTCTGAATCAGACCCAGCAAAGCCAAGCTGGGCTGCACTGGCCTCTGCTCTAGGATCTTCTCGTTACTGAAACTCTTTCCACCCGATGCTCTTCAATTTGCTTGAGAGATGGTTATTGCACCTGAATAATGGATTTCGGTGTAATGAACTCAATTAAAATGGCATATAATGGTAATCCCAACAGCTTATGCTTTATGCTGTTTATGGAGCCCATACCACATCTGAACTCTGCACTGAGGGACTCACAAGCATAATCTCTAATCATGGCATACATTTTAATCAGTGTTTTTACTGAGAAAAATGGAAGCTCAGACAGACTCAATATCACATACCTAGTAAGTGGTAAGACTGCAAGTGAATCAGAGCCCATGCCCTTATCGTTGGTATATACTATGTTCTGAGCCTTCTTGCTTGCATTTTCCATAAATGCATGGCTGAACCACAGGACTCAGTAGAGTGGGAAGGCAATCACATGAATGCATTGATACTGCATAAAGTGTGGAAAGAAGGTAAATTGGATCTGATAACCTATTGTATTTACAATGTTATCACAGAAGAGCTGTTGAATTTAGGTTGTGTTACCCAACCTCGTTGATCCTTAATTATCTCCTCTGTGAAATGGAGATGACCCATTCTCCTTTTTACACTCAGATATTGCGAGGCAAAAATGAGATTACACATATATTCATTTTTCTAGCTAATAAATGTAAGTTGTTATCAGGCCCTGTTTTGCTAACTACAGGTATATAGTTGCCCTGGCACCAAGGCCTTCTAGGAAAGTAACCTCAGACATTCATTGAAGCACATGATCACATGAAAAATAAAATGTTTCCCAGGACTGGGTATTCCCAGGTTCTATCCTGGGAAGGTTCTATCCTGACAAGACAATATGTCAAACAAAAATTAGCCTTTAAATTTTCTGTTTTATTTTGGTTAATCTTGAAGCAAGCACCAACTGAAGTTGTATTTTGTCGTGAGTTTGATTCTACCATCACACAATATTAAGGTCTATGTGAATTTTTGCATAGTCAAAAATTCAGCCTGACAGGATTTTGTGAGAAAGATTTCTGGCTGCATCTGTAAAAGAAATTAAGAATTGGAAAGAGTCTCCATAAGTATTGCCTATGTTTGTATTTCTCAGCATTCAACCCATTTGCACTTCCATTTTACAAGGTTGCAGAGCTTGAGACGAGACATTCATTTAAGTTAGAGGACAAGTATGCTTTCTTGGGAAGATAGAATCACATATTATTCAAACTAAAAAGAACTTGTCAAGACTATGTAATCCCAGGTTTTCCGATAAAAAATTCACATGTCATCAGAGGGAAAGCAAGACAAACAAACAAAGAACAGGAGCTTGATAAGAAAGTAGGAAGAGTCAGGGGCCATGATGAACTTGAGGAACAGGGACTTTCACAACCGTGGGCCAAGGCACCCAAGTTCAAAAGTTTGTAAAGTACTCTTTGGTCAAACCAAAGATGCTCTACAAAAGTTGCTCATTTAAAACTATTTTAATGGAAAAGATGAAGCATCCAAGGGCAAAGATGAAAAGGCTTCTTCTCATCCTTCCTTTGACAAAAAAATTTTAAGGGCTGTGTGTCAGCCCTATTCTGGGCTCCCAGAATACAACATGGAGCAGGAAGAATACTGGTTTTGTTTCCATGGCCTTCACCATCTTTGAAGGAAACTATAGGTTGATCAAATGATGACCAACTTAAAGAAATGTAAACTTTGATGGACATGAAGAAGGAAAATACACAGGACTACAAAGTCAGATACTGAAAACTAAAAACGTGACTCCAGCCCAGGTTTACCGGGTCCACTCCATGTTGGAAGAACCCCTGAAAAGGCAGAGTCCTTTTAGCATATATTCCAAAGCAGCAGATTTTAAAATGGAAATTTAATTCAATAAGGATAAGCACAGGCTAATTAAAATTATTAAGCCAATAAAACGAAATATGGAAGTACAGGATGGGGAAAACTTACAAGTATGATACAGCAAAAAAAAAAAAAAAAAAAAGATGTAGGCATGAGCAGTTGTCTTTGATAACAGTTTGAATATAGCAGAAATACAGTATCATTTACAGGAGAATGACCATGATACTCTGGTGTGCTAGTCTCTAAAGAAGAATGCCCCCAGAGCCACCCTGGGTAGATGGGTAAATGGTATGGTATATAAAAATGAGGGTACATAAAAAATCTACCGAAGAGCTATATGAAAGGAATCTATAATAATAAAAGTGTAAGCTTATTAGTCTGGACGACCTAAGCCATGGCGGCAGGGGGGCCAAGCCCATTGCATGAATTTCGTCATCGAGCCTCTAGTGAAGTTATAAAAGGGAATGGAAAACAGGCTTTGTGCTAAAAACAACGGAGTTGTTAGAACAATCAGCTGAGCCACATGGCAGGTGGAGAACAAGCATGGGCCCTGGGGTTACACAGACCTGGGTTTGAGTGCTTTAGCCCACTGTTTTATGTCTTATTTTGGGCAAGGTGTTTAATTTCTCTGTGCTTCATTTCCTCCATCTGAAAAAATGAGATGACTGTCAGAATTATATGAGAGAGCATATGCTATATATATATATACACACACACACACACACACACATATACATACATATATATATATATATATATATATATATATATATATATATATATGGTCATTATCATCATAATCATTATCACTAACTGACCAGTAAAGACAAGGCTCAAACTTAACAATTACTGCCTTCCCTTTAGAAAGGATTTCTGTGAAGATGAGAAAATTCTTCTCTATGTCCAGAAAGCAAGAAAAAGTGAGCCTACTTTCAGCAAAGATATGGTTAATACTATGTTCTTCCCTCCCATGATGAGAAAAAAATGGATTGAACCCCCAAAAGAAGTTTTGAAATCTAGCAAGGAAAGTCAAGAAGGAATGGAACAGGGGTAGAGGGGAGGTATACCTGCCATAGATGATTTAAAACTCCCTATCAAGGGTTCACCTAGATATTATTTAATAACCTCCGGACTATCTAGCAGAGCATGTCACTCTTGCCAAGACAAATAAATGTATCCTTGAGTCATTTTCCATCCATCACCCTGACAGTAGCCCCTAGGAAGCCAGAAGACGGAGCTCTGCTCTGTGATGACAAATGATTAACATGGCAGACAGCTCCAGTGGTGGAACCAAAGAGCAAGACAAGTCACAAAGGGGAAGGAGGACTTGAGAAAGGTGGCCACACCTGGGACGAGCAGTGTTCCTGTTTTATACATTAGGATGGAGGTTCTGGGGAAGGGTTACACTGTATTCACCTCTCTGCACATCTTGCGGTGGTATGTTCACCAAAATATTTCAGCAGAAGTTACTTTGATCTCTTCATTTCTGAGAGTACAGAAAGGTAACTCTGCATTGCTTAAAATCATCATGATTACATTATAGATGGCATATAACTTTGAATGGAAATAACAGGATACCTTTCAAATATCAGAATTTTCTAAAATAATTTCTTATAATTATTCACAAACATATAAGAAACACTCCAGCACACATATATAATGCCTCCAAGTCCTACATTCTCCATTTCTGGACTTTTTTTCTTTAATTATTATTATTTCAAAGGCCATAGACTGTACTCCTTTAGTAGTTCCTTATAAAAAAAAAAGAAAGAAAAACACTTTTCTTTTAGGCTAGGCATTTCCCACCAAATCTCAAAAGGAGGGGGAATGAATATGTTAATGTGTTAAGCAGAGCAAAGAAAAGGCAAAGGCTATATGAATTCATGAAATATGCAAAGAGGTGGCAAAAAGTTAATCAAAGATGCTCTATTCACAGCGGTTTATTTTATTTGTCATTTTCTTGTCATGAGGACTGTTTGAAAATAATACTCATTTAGTGGTATGCCATTCAGTGCAACATGAACAAGGAGTCATTTAGTTCGCTTCTTTCTTTCAACAAGAGAATGTAGGTCTCCATGCTAAGTAATGATAAAACATCTGGAAGGCAGAGTCAGGCAGATTATAAATTTTCATGTAATATTTCCCTTTTATGAAGAACAAAAGAAAGTCTGAAATGAGATTTTTTGAAGAAAAATAACTATTTCTTGATCAAGGCTACCACAGTAAACAAAAAGTCACTGCAAGTTTCTTTCATAATATGCTAAAACTTTTCAGATCTATAACAAGAAAGATTTTTCATATAAATGGATGATGGAGTTCAGCACTACATTTTTTTAAAAAAATATATGTCTTTATTGATATTAGAGAGAGAGAGGAAGCGAGAGGGATGGAGAAACATTGATTGACTGCCTCCTAAATGCCCCTACTGGGGACTGAGCCTGCAGCCCAGGCATGTGCCCTGAACGGGAATCAAACACTATCTTCTTGCACAGGACTAAATTCAACCAACAGCCACAGCGGCCAGTGCAGCACTACATTTTTTAAAGAATATATTTTCATTGATTTTAGAGAGGAAAGAAAAGGGAGGGAGGGTGGGTGGGAAGAAGGGAAGGAGGGAGGGAGAGGGGGTGAGAGGGAGAGGGAGAGATAGAGAAATATCAATGATGAGAGAGAATCATTTGTATCATCTATCAGCTGCTATGTGCACTCCACACACCAGGGGGATTGAGCCCACAATCCAGGCATGTGCACCGACCAGGAATTAAACCGCGAGCTTAGGTTCATAGGTCAATGCTCAACCACTGAGCCATGCCAGCTGGCAGCACTACAGTTTTATAAGGGTAAGTATTAAATGAATGACTAGAAACTTTAAGCAGTTATTTCATTTTGCACTGTCCCATACATTATTGGGAAAGAGGAAAGAAAAGGTTTTCCTCTAAGAGTTCAGAACTGAGTAAGTTATTTTAATTAAAATCCACTTACTCAAAATAAAGAGGGATTCACTGAGTGGATCTTCTCAGTCATTTAGGCAAAGTGTGTCTTATGAAGATAGAAGTGTGCTAGCTTGTACAATGTATTTGCCAATAGCTACTCTTACATATCTGAGTGCCTGTGGACTTACTTTTCTGAGCTATCGTATCCTCAGACAGTTCCTACATAAGACGATAGCAGGGAGCCAGAATAAAGAACATAATTCAAATAACGTCCCCTTTCCGACACTCCAGGGTTTATTGCAATGCGTTTTTTCTTTCTTCCCCCTTGACCTAATGAGTTGCCATCCCAACTTAGCAAAATGGTTCCTGTCACTTTCAGATGTTTAATATTCCTCTGTAGAGGCTATGGTGACATCCTGTCAAACCGGCACAGGTCTCACAGAAGGCCGTCTTTTCTGCCTCGCCATAATATAAAATGCATTTTTCATTCACCAGTCATTTAGGCAAAGTATGTCTCATGAAGATGGAAGTGTGCTAGTTTGTACAATGTATTTGCCAGCCACCTGCAGACACAGCAGAGAATGGCCGATCCACACTCCAATCCCTCAGTAACATTAACTCCAGAGGCGCAACATTCAGAATTCCAATTTCTTCTTTCTCATCACGATAATTTTTTTATCTTTCATCTCACTCCCGACTGAGAAGCATTGTGAAAACCATAATTTATTGATCGAGCTGTACCATTAAGATGATATACAGTATATCCAGAAAGGAGATGTTTTCCCCTTAACAATATCTCATTATTCCTTTGCCTAAATATGGAGATAGCTTGATATTACCATATTACGATTGTTTCAGAAAATAGCAAAATCATTTTGCTTTGCTGAGGTGCATTTGTCATCATTGACATTTAATACAATTAACCAAATTAAACTGACTGGCTGATACTATCATCATTTCACATTCAAAGAAATTCAGAGCTACCCCTAAAGAGCAGATATGGATTAGAAGAAAGAAAATAGAGCATCTGAAAGTCAACAACATTAAAAGACCTGCTTTAGACACATATTAATAATTTAACCTACTTACTTCTGTTTTTGCTGGACTTAAGTTACCCAAACTCTACACAGAAGTCAATAAAACTACATCTGTCTTGACACAAGGCTGGTAACTTTAAATAGCATTTATAATCTTTAGAATGGCAAAGAAAATGAACATTTTTAAAAAATTTGATGCAGTTGAAAGTAGTATATGTCGACACTAAATTGTCAATGATTTTTTTTTTCTGCGCTGATGCCCGTCCTTTCATATCTCGGATTATAACAACTCTAAGAAACAGCGTCCTAACACAAACTCTTGCCCATAACACTGTCTAATGGCTAAGCCATATAAGTGAACACATGCTTTTGTTCATGTTTACTTATTATTGCTAATTCCTCTTTTCCTTCCCACTTAGGTCCAATAACCATGTGCACCACATGAAGCTGAATTCATAATGAAAGGGTTTGCTTTCCCTATGATTAACTTCCCTGCATAATGTCCCCAGTCCTCTGGGCAGCCTTATTACATCTCCTCTGCTCTAACATGCTATCTGTCAGCTGAATACATTTTCATGTTTTAGAAAGAGGGGGAAAGAGACGAGAGAGCGTCTCACTGACTCCATTCTGCGATGAGTTCTGCCACGAGGTATCTGCAATTATATCAACTATTTTCATCGCTTATATAAAGTCTTATATTGGCTGGTCCTCACCTGAGAAGATGGTGATTAAATTACAGATGTAAACAGGCTTCTATCGGAGACAATTAGGCAGGTCTTTAGGAGATTTAATACTCTAAGGGGAAAGAGTCCAAAGAGCTGGCAAAGGGGCAGCAGGGAGGTTGTAACCACAGGGGGTCCAGTTCCCATCTCCCTGGGAGCCCTTCTGAGGGACCTACAGAGACTGCGGGTGTCATCTCAGACCTCTCATCTGCCAGCAGCGCCCAGATCTGTCCACTCACTCCCACCGGGCTCGGCCGGAAAAGAGGCTGAGAGCTTGATGTGCTCGCTCTGCTTTCTCTGAAGCCTCCTTGGAAAGTAGTCCTCAGCCTGATCTCAGGCTGTTTGCCTTAAAAGGATAAAATATCTGTAGAGGGGAAAAAACACTGTAGCTGGCTGCACAGATATCACATACCAGAAGGAGAGGCACTACAAGCCTCGTCCTGCTCTTCTAAGGGGGGCTCATCATTGTCTTACCTTCATACACTTAAAATGTCATAGATGCATCAGGGGCTGCCCCCGTGAGAGTGGGAACAAACTTGGGATGATGGCTGATCCTAATGTATCATATTTGAACAGTGGCCAAGACTCACGGCTGGCGGGAAAGAGAAAATATACTTCCATTGACCAGAGCTGCTGACAGAGATCATGCTATCATGCTCCAGGCCCACACAGGTAACCCCAGAGATCAAGAGAGGGGCAGATGCTGTGGGGAGAGGGGCGTTAGAGCTGCCTGGCCCCACTGTAAGCAGGGATTTGGGGTGGTAGAAAGGGACCGAGGAAAGTGCTTTTCCAAAGAATGGGAATTCAAATAGCCAGGGACAACTGAAGTTGAATACTCCATGGAAAAGGTTCGCTACCCTGGCTGCATATAGCTATCACCTTGGAGTTGAAACAATATCCCTACACTTCCGGTCCACCCCAGAGCAATGAAACAGAATCTCTGGAAGTGGCACCCCAGGAAAGATATTTTTAGCATTTCCTAGAAAGACCTACCTAGACTCTAATATGCAGTCAAGGATGGGAACCAATAAGAATAAACAATAAGACATTTACTAAATAGTGCACACCTGTCATGGAGGAGGAATATCTGCTTTGGCAAGCCCCTAGTGCTGAAAAGTTTTAGCCAACAGAAACATTCTGCTCTTTCAGTGGAAAGTTTATCCCTGCCTTTGTTTAATAACACACACACACACACACACACACACACACACACACACCCTGTTGTCTTCTCAGAGTGGTTCCCAAATTTAGCTGCACACTTAAGTTATCTGAGGAATCTTTAAAAAATACTGATGGCCGGCTTCCACCTCCACATATTCTAACTTTAATTGGCTTGGGGCAAAAACCCAGGCACTGGGTTTCTGAAAGGCTCCCCAGGTAGTTCTAATTGCAGCAAAGTTTGGAAACCACTAACCTATCTTACTTCTTCCACTTCTCCCTAAGTACTTCACTTCCCATTTAATTACTGGCGAACAGATACACTTCCCTGAGAACAACCTATAGGTGATTCATTGGGTTTTCCCGCAATTACCTAACCCTCAGGCTTCTCTGGGAAGCACGAGAACCTAATGGCTAAGGAGAACAGCTCTGGAGTTCAAATTCAGATTCAGCCTCCCACAAAGTGTGTGACCTTGAGCAACTTGCTTGGCTTCTCTGAGCTTCAGTGGCCTGTACCTCAGTGCTATGGAGTCTTCCTCACAGGGTTGTTTGATAAAAACTACAACCTATGAAAGTACCTGGCACAGAGGAAGTGCTCAATAAATGTTAGCCATTATGATGATGAAGGGCAGTGCCATTCTGACCCATTCTTTCAGAAACAGTGATGTGCTCACTTGCTCTCATTCCTTTCTGCCCTCTGGACTGTACTTAAACCACCAAGCCCTGCGGGTATCAGCCTACAGGATGTTTGAAAGGAACAATACATTCATTCAAATCACGCATTGGCCTAAAGGGAAACATCTAATGGTTTTCTGCCAAAATCCCAATATAGCTCCCACACTCAGAGGAGGCAAGCCCTCCATATACTCCTCTCCCCATCCACAAAGTACGATTCAACTTGCAAACTCCGTTCCAGTCTTATTCACCCATAATGCCCATTACTCCTTCCCAACTTATTTGCAAATATAGCAAAGCTTTAACAATGCTCACCTTGCTTTACACTTTCCTGCCCACCTCCCCCCCCCCAACACACACACATCTCTTCCTCCCACTCCACCCTCCCGTCTCTTCCAAATGACTATGATTATAAAAGCCATTCAGAAACAAGGCATTTGTGGGAGTGTACTATTAGCCCCACCTTTTGTTAAACATCTGTTTTGTATAGCTATAGTTCTTGTGCTATTGTTCATATTTACGTGATGGTTTTGGAGGAAGAATATTCCTCTGCTCTTACAAACAAAATAGTATTATACTTTAGAGAGTTCAAACAGGCTGCCCATAATTCTCAGAAAACAAATTTTAAGGAGATGCAGAGGAATGCATTCATTATAGAAAACGGTGAGAGGAAAGAAGGGGTGTCAGAAGGCTGGGTGCGAGGAAGTCGAGACGTGCTGTCAGGGAAGGGGTGGCCAACAGCGCCAGCTCAACCATTCAGATTAGGATTCAAATTGCCACAGATGTGACTGCATAATAAGCTGTTGAACATACTGGTAAATGCTGCCTGCAGCATGTGCTTCTGTATCACATTGTCTTGTGTTCTCAGAGCTTGGAAGGTTCAAGTCGGAGGGTTTGAATGCAGGCAGCAAGCAGGTCTGGCTTCCTGGGATGGGCAGCAGTACCTATGGCAGAGATGGCAGAAAGAGCAGCAGCCCAGTGTTCCAACCGGTTGCTAGGATACCATGGAGACCCTCCATTGCTAGGCAGACAGGGGGAAAGAAGTGCTTCCATATGCCTTGTAACCTGCAAACAGCAACAATAGAACCATGGCCTGCCTACTTCTCCCCTTTCCCATTAGGAATCCAAACCCAACTCTTTAGTGAAATAGCAAGTAGCAGGGGCTTGGCACTGTGGCTCAGTAGGGCCAGGAAGCTGGTCATTTATACTCTCGGGCAGTCTCTGGAGCTACTCTTTCAGGGCTTTTCAGTATTTTCATTATAAGCTGCCCCCCCCACCCTCCCCCATCCCCCCACCCCACCCCACCCTCGCTGAGGGGCAAGGACTTCACTGTGCTTCCAATCACCTGCGTAGGGTTTTAACAACCTGTTCTCACATATTTTTTATGAAAGCTTCCACAGCTTCCCATTCACTGCATAGACTGTGACATCAAACCAACAAACTCTAATAGGAAAGTCTATAGTTAAGTGGGAATTTAACTCTTCCACAAAAACAAGGAAGATGAATTTCAGAAACCAACTTCAGTTCTCCTGTCCCATTTGCCCAGGTATGTGAGGAATCTGCAATGCTAGTTAGAGTGTTTTAAAAATAAAACTAGATTCTTTTTAGTGGGAACAGTTTGAAGTGAGTGGGTAAAGGAATTTGTTTTCGATTAAGAGTGGAACTGGGTTTCCTTAAGGATTTTAATCATCTGCTGATTGGTTAAATTAAATGCCCTCACCAAGCTGGAATAGTTATGGCTATTAGCAGGATGGTGCTGGTCAGGGGTAGGGGACTGGACTGATATTCAAAGATTCAGAGCTTTACTAATGGCTAACAAGTACTCCTCCAGTAAAATGTGTGTGTGCATGTGTGCGCGCACACACACACATGTCTTGATTATTCTAAAAACAATCAAAAATGCCCCCTTACCTACTTTATACAATAGAAACTAATATGCTCATTCTCTCGGCCTAAACTAGCTTTTCTTCAATTCCCACTACTGTGTTTTGGTACAGCCACTGGTTGCCGTTATTCCCCAGATGTACCCTCTGCTTTCTTTTACTGTCCATCCCTTTGCTGATGGCCCTGCCAATCCCCACCCCTCTAATCCCATTAGCACTAAATCATGGCCATCTTCCAAACATGTTTTTACTTTAAATATCTCCATTTCAACAAGAGTTCCTGAAGCCATAAAATTAAATGGGACTCTATTTGCTGTCTGGAGTATCTCCTCTATGACCTGCCTACTCTACTTTCTAGAATAGTTCCTTGTGCAGCATTTTAACCCTTTATTAACGCCTTGATGATAGGATCTATGTATCTCAGGCCTCCAATGCCTGATGATGGCTTATACATGAAAGACATCCCACAAAAGTATTAAACTGAACTGTAGGGCACATTTGAAATTTAATTGCTACCTTGGAAGAAACCTGTTTTAATATTATGCCATCTAAGATTACACGAAAATGCTAAAATTCTCTCAACTTCCTACAAACTTTAACACATAGCCTGTAGAAAGACTCCATTTCTCTTGAGATGTTCTAGTGTCAAGGTTTAAAAGTTCACATAAGATCTTAAAATGAATGCCTCTCTAAAAATAAGAAAGTACTGCTTAATAGCCTCAGCTCGTCCGAAGTACTTCACAATCAAAAAGTGAAATATAACAAAACGACACCATTCTCTGAAACGCATCTACCTCAGGGGTGAAAAGCAACAGCTTAGCAAGCATACAGAGACACTAAGCACTTGTGATAGGAACTCAAGTTCATACAGACCAACTGAAATGGCACGGAACCCTCTGACAGCAAAACAGAAAGGATGTGAGAATAGTTACCATAGCTAAAGAGTTTAGATCATCGTAGGAGAGACTGAATGTGCTAACCTATTACAGAGTTGATTTTCAGGAATGAAATAGCATGAAATAAAATTACTTTAAAAGTCCATAAGAATATATATATATATATATATATATATATATATATATATATATATATTTTTTTTTTCAACAAACTGAGCTCATGAAATGGATATTTTTCTCATTTCTAAGAGTTTATTTGCTCAGTTTATTTCAAAATATATAGGCTAATACTTTTACATCATAAAGTCATGATTTGGTAGCAGTGGAATACAGATTCCAATTTGCTATCTCAGTTTTTTGTGTCATGTTCATGTTCATAACACAGTAAGGGCTTAAGGGCTGTTTCTATACAGATGTGAAAGAGAAACAAAAACACTCTCTCCCTGCCTCACAAATGCAGCAGGAGAGCTCCTGCTTCTGTTGGAATCTGACTAAGCCTCCCCTCCAATTCCCATTTTAATGGGGAAACTTTCAAATCCAAAAAGTTAAGACAATTCAAATGAATGAGTTAATTTTTATTTTATATTATTTTTAAATGATCAAAAATCACTGAAAAACAGAAGTTTTAAAAACTATCCTCAAAAGGCAACCTCAATAAGCAAAACGTAAACAGGAACATATTTTCATTCATCAAGTAACTGAGCAGAACAGTTACCTATATGTAATGGAGAGAAAATAGAAAACTAACCTAAACATGAGTTAGCATCAATTTTATGGTATTTAAATGGTTTCATTTTAACTTGAACTCATGATAACCTGTAAGTTTAAGAAAGATGACTAAATTTAAGTTGCACCAAAGATGAAATATGAAGACAAACACTTATTAAGAGTAGGTCTGTGTAATCAAATCATTTATAGTGGAATAAATTGAAATTCAAACACATCTTCAGTTTTTCAAGTGTTCCTATTCTTTGTGGAGCTATCCTGCATAATCATTCCAGTGACATGACAGTAATCATTTTGCATACAATATACTTCTCTTTCTCTTGAGAGGTACACTCTACCATTTAAGTCAATTCTGTTCTCGTTTCATGTAAGTGTGAAAAAAGAACAGATGTTTTTCCAAAATTATTTAAGCTTGGAAGACATGCTATCATTTTCTTCAATATAACCCTTCAGAATCACCAAAATCATCATGGTGATGTCTTAGTGGCTGACTTCTTTAAAGCACAAGTTATCTTAACCCTAAAAATATCAGAATGCACAGCATTGTTCCATAGATAAAATGTTTATTATAATAGAATTATTTGCCACACTCATTTCATTTTCCACCATGGGCTTTTAAAAAAGTCTAGTTATCCTCCATGCCAAGCACTAAAAGGTTTCTAAAACTTCAGCTCATTCCTAACCGCCTAGATTCCTTTGGATCTTGTCGGATACATTTCACTGCAGTTATCAGCTAGATTTATCATGCTTCATTATAAACCCTATTAAAATGGTCTTTTTATAAAAGTGGACTTTGCTCTGTACTACTCCAAAGTCCTGCAAAAACTAAAATGAGATCCTGCAGAATGCTTAAAGATGCAGAGAGCTGCCTCTGAGTTATTTTTTCATTATGCAAAGCTTGGCCCAGGAAAGATGGCCATGTACCTGGTTAGCTAAAACAGGCAAGCATAATAGGACTGCAAATTAATGTACCATGCAGGTTTCTAAGGCAGATCTAAGTCTAACAAACTATTCGGGCAACTTGGTGAAGTCATAAGCTCAGAAGCATTTATCCTTACTGTCTCTTCCTCATTCTCTGGGAATACAACCTCCTCATTGAGCTCAACCTGCATGAGAAATAGCACATGCTCTATGGGAACCAACAGGTTTAGGTACAACTCTAAGTTTTCAAAAGTGTGATCAGTACATACTCTCAAGCTCCCTCCAACACAGCAAATAAATACACACGGAGATAATCAAGTATGTACTCCTTCTCCTTAAATCAGTCCCTTGTATTTATGGAGTGGATTCCAAGGGACCTTGTATGATTATGTAACACGTCATCTAGCCAATGTGATGTAGTTAGGAAGAGAGCATCAAAATCTTTTACTTTATCAATTGTCCTATCCATTAATTAAAAATAACATTCATTCAGGCACTCGTTCCTTATTAATTTAAGTTCTTGTCACTGTACTCTCCGTAGGAACTCTAGAGTTAAGTGGTGTAGAACAAGTTTCATTCAGTCTTTCCACCCAAGTTGCAAAGCCTATTGACATCAGAACCACACAGTTCCCTAAAATGCTGGAACAGTACGGGATCAGCGGCATCAGAAGCCAGGAGTAAGGCAAACAATGTGTCTCCCATTTCAATAAAGGTAGAGTATTTCTCTATTTTTGACCCTGGAAACATGCAACCTTCTTGGGAGGAGGCGCCCCATTAGTAACAGCACGCAAATTCCTGAAGGAAAACAAGCAATATTCTCCCTCGGACGGTATGAAAAGATTTTTAAGAAATCAACAGACTAGGCTCCCGTGTGTGGACTGCAAATGTCATCCAATTGAGGAAATTTAAAAAAAAAAAAAAATCTTCCCTTAGATATGCGCGCCTGCTTATTTTTGACACTCTGATGATGACAGAGCATCAGGTTTGAAGGGTACCAGCGTGCAGGGCCAGCATGTGAGAGAAAGCCGGCAGAGCCACCAAAGCATGGAAAGTAAGGATGATATCAGACGCATTTCATTTCAAGTCTGATGAGCCTGCATTTAGGATTTTCCGGCTGGGCAGCTCTGCCAAGGCATTTGGGAGATGGGGGTTTTCTTCCGCTTCTCACACTCACGCACATACACACAGCCAGACACACACCTGGGGCGCATTCAAACTCTCTGTACGGTAGGTGGCATATATGAACGCACATATTTTAAAAAAAAAAAATAGCTTGACATCCGACAAAGACGGGAAGGCAGCCTAGGTGCTGAGAAACGTGCACAGCCCCGCAAGTAAAGGAAACATTTCTGAGGATGAGGACAGACATAGCAAGCGGGAGGGGCGGGGGCCCACGGAGACAATACCGAGACCCGCAGCTCCCCACCGACAGGGCGCCCCGCGGCCCCTGCGCGCAACCCCCGCTTACTGTGGGCTCTTGGGGTAGAAGGGCAGCGTCACATGGCTGAGATCCTGGATGTCGAACGCGGTGGGCTCGGCGGAGATCGCCTGTCGCTTGGTGCGCGGCTCGCCCTGCAAGGTGCTGGCGCTCTGCTTCTGCGCCTGCTGGGTGGCCGGCCGGATCACCGAGCGGTACTTGTCCAGCTCGTTCTGCAGCTTCTGGATCAGTTCGTCCTTCTGATCCAACTCCAGCTCCAGCTCGTCGATGAGAGCATCCCGCTGCCTGAGCTCCTCGATCTTCTCCTGGAGCGCGTACTGGAGATCCCGCAGGGTGCCCATGCTCCTCCCGGCTGCCGGGGGCTCCTTCCCCGCGCTGCTCCGCGTCTCGGGGCTTCCTCCCCTCTCCGGGCAACTTTCCCCAAAGTCGCCGCTGCCTCCCGAGTGCAAAAGCTTCCTACTTGAGACCAAAGCCAGCCCTGGCTTCTGAGCATGCCCAGTCCGCGGGCTCCAGCCACCGCGAGTTTCAGTGCGGATTCCACTTCTCCTCCGGGCTGACGGAGAGGCTGAGCGTGGGGATGAGCACAACAGCAGGTCCAACCCGGGATGGAGCCTGACGCGGTGGGCGCCGCGGGGGTCCGGAGAGCAGGCGCCGCGCGGCGGGGAGGGGGCAGGAGCCGGCGATCGGTGAGGCTCCCAGCAGCGGTCGGGCTGCCGGGGTCGCTGGCGCCGGGAGCAGAGGAAGCCGGTGGTGCGTGTGCGGAGCCTGATAACCCTGCGGGGCGCCCCGGGGGCCGTGCGGGCGGAGCGAGGCGGGAGCGCGGCTTTGGGGGTGGGGAGGGGAGAGGGGAAAGGCGGCCGGGAACCCAGGCAGACTGGGAAGGTGACGGCCGGCTCCAGAGCAGTAACTCGTCCTGAGGACGAAGGACTACAATCCTGGAAACGTGGGAGAGC